>WBNQ01078641.1:0-18310 GCA_013401375.1 Spizella passerina
GGCCAGGTACTAGCACATATGAAGGAGTCACCACCTACTGAGTGTTTTATAGATGCAGCCTTTTAGCACACAAGTCACACTGTCACCATCCAGGCATTCACAGTCTCACCAGTAGCCTTGCTGGCCTTGATCCACATGTTTACATCTGACTTCCTCATCAGCACAAGGGATATGTGTACGTAGCAGTTGGACCAGATAGAGGAGACTTCCAAAAGCAGCCAGGGGAGATGTGTACTCATGAGTCATCAGCCCTTTGGTTGCTCTTAGCTGGCAGAAAAGGGACTCTGTTGTGGAAATTTCCCTTCCTTGCTGCAGCCTCTGTCATTGAACACACTGCATTTAGATTCACACACTTACCATGCTGGTGCCCTGATCTCACCCATTCAGGCAGAGAAACCCTGGCCCTTGCCTGGGGTTTTATTTTACCTGTACCAGTCTGACTGCAGGTCTGGGACTAGGAACTGTCACCCTATCGTCACCCCATTTGCCCCCTGGCTAGTCGAAGCTGTGATGGCAGCTAGGTTGGTTTGCAGCATTGCTTGAGGGTTCATTTCCTGGAAACAAGAATTGTGAAGCCAGGAAAATTTTCAGATCACCCTATTTACATATTCAAACAGAAATTAAAACCGAGCAGGATTTTCTGCTAGCCCTGTTTCCTTTTCCTCTCTGTCATCCTTTTACCCTGTCTTGCTGTAAAACTGACAAAGCTCTCAAGCCCTCATCTCAGCCTCAGACTGCTCTCCTTCTATTAACTGTCCTTGCTGAAATCTTGAGCACCTCCTGATTTTTTTCACCCAAAAGCCACCATCTGTGACATCTAGCAGTTCTCACAAAGCTGCGTGCATGCTTTTCGTGAGTGACAGCCCAACTGGGACACAGATGTTGAGTCTCATTTCCCACAATCCGGTGGCTTTTGGACATTTTTCCAAGATATTTGTTCCATTCTCTCCTCATGTTCAAGCTCCCTTTTAATAACCAACTCAACTGAGTATGTTTTTTATGCAAACAGCAATTTCCTTTTGAAGCTCTCAGTGAAGGCCATGTTTGTCACTCAGTGCTCTGAGGGGAATTTGGGTAAATTGGACTGGAGACAAAAATACCTCTGTTGCCTCTCCCAGGAACATATCAGATTCCTGCATTTCATGTGCATTTCTGCTCTAAGAAACTCAGTAAAGTGCTATTATCAGTCTCTTCATATTGTGGTATTGTCATGTCTCTTTACATTGATTCCTGCTCAACCACACACAATTCACTCATTAAAAAGACCTCTTGCCATCATTACTAAGTTTCAACTGGAGGTTCAGGTGAGTCTCCATGACCCAGGCTGTGGTCTTTCCCCTGCTAGGACACCATCACTAAAGGCAAAGGAAATATATGACAAATGCAGCAGTGGGTGCATTGGCTGTGACTGTCACTGCCTTGTTTGGACTCAGCTCAATATTGTGTCATAGTCCTGTTTCTGCAAAGACATGGGAATGGAAAGCAAAAAAAAGAGGATTGCATTTAATGTCCCAGTTTGTCCAAGAACTTGTGGGCAGAGGCAAAGGCAATGTGTCTCTGCCTATTCTGACCACTCCTCAGGGAAATGAATGTAAAGTGAGAACGATCTAACACACTTCTCCCTGAATGGTTTCCAGGGACAAATGCTTTTCCACAGCCACATCCCATTGCTTTCTTCCTCTGCCTGCACTGGGGCAACTGGGAAGAAACTGTGGGCTGGGGTGATGAGCACACGTCTCAGCCATATGGAAGGGACCATGGTGCCATTGTTTATTCCTACTGCCAGCATTACTGCCGGGGCAGTGAATTTCTGAGCTCTATTCATCCAAGGGAACCATGAAGTTATTTCTAGCTTTGACCAAAGTTTTCTCTTCTGAGTGTCCCCGTCTGTGCTCCCCACTGTGCTGTGACCGCTCCATCAGCCTGTTTTCAGCAGGTACTGATAGCTGTGATGTGCCAGGAGCCCTTGGAGGGCTGCCCGTGCATTTNGTGCCAGAGCAGCACAAAGCAAGCTGATGGCCCTGGCCTCTCAGGAAGGATGGCTGAAACTCTGGGGACAGGGACTGAGGATGTGTGTGTGTCTGCATCCATGTGTTTGTGCACGTGTGTGTGTTTATGTACACCTGTGTGTGTTTGCGTGGTTCTGTTTTGGTGCTGGCAGCCTGGCAAGGCTGGGAAAAAGCAGTCTCCTTCTCACAGCTAGTGCTCCCTAGCACTTCATTCTCCTTTTATCCCCCTCCCAGTTGCCTCCATCAGGTCATCGCTGCCGTGCTGCACACGTGGACCAGCTTAGCTGGAGGCTGAGGTGAAGAGAACATCTTCTTGAGAACAACAGAAACCAGGCACCAAAAATATTGAAGATGTGGTAGGAAAGGTAAGGAGATCCCTTCCTTTAGTACAGTAGTTCCATGTGAGAATTATCAAGACAAGATAATTACTTCTTTCTGAAATTTATTTTTTTCCTTCTCCTTTACCCTTTCCTTTCCTTCCTTTTTTTTTCAGTTGGTATATTTAAAAAAAAACTTTATTCTTTCTCTTTCCTCTCTCCTCTTTAAACCACCTTGTTTGTCTTTCTCTCCACCCTTTTCTTGGTGCTGGCAGAGCAACATGTCCTCACAAATACCCAGCCCAGAGTTCTGCCCAGGGCTATAAGCCTCTTTGGAAGGGGTGCTTTGCTAGTGAAGGAATTCCACCAGAACCAGCTTCTTGCTGTTCCCTTATATAGAAATGTTTTTAATTCTATAAATACTGTATGCATTTTACTAAAAAAAAAATTAGGGGAAAAAAAGGTTGGACTGGCTATGTAAAGACACTGTGCTGTTGGGGCTGGAGTTTTGTTTGCCCACTGGCAGGGCCTCTCACTTCCTTCACCCTTTCCACTGTTGTGAGCAAACTATTTTTGGTATTCCAAGAGCGCAAGCTTTGCTGAAATTCTGGTTTCCTGCTTTAGAGCGGGGAAGAGTTATTTAAAATTACAAAATATATTTGCAAACAGGAGGAAGAATAGGTAAGAACAATAATTTGAGAACAATGTTCTGTGATATTAAACTACTGAATTGGATACAATTACCTATATATACATATATGTGTGTCTCCATGTATGCATTTAGAGATGTGTGGATTATTTTAGAGATGGAAGTGTAAATAGAGTATATTTGTAATAAAGAGGTCAGAAACAAAACAGTAGTTCCATCTCACTTATCTTGCAATCTTGGAAGAACAGAACTGTCCTACAGAAGATCATCTTCTTTAAGCCAAATATTGCATTGAAATAAAAAGTTAACTGGCTCGAGGATCTTTTGTGTTGAAGGTGGAAATGTTGCCCTTGAACTTGTGAACAGTCCATTCAATTTATCATAATCCTTAGGAACATAGTGACTCACCATTCACCATTCATGGTACAATACACGTGCACTATCAGCTTAGTACCCTCATAAAGACAACTCACTGATTTTTTTTCCCTGTTATGGAAAATTAAAGATTATGTCAGCACAAAATTCCTGTGCTACAGACTCATCTAGTGCCATGGGCACCGTGTCTCCTGGTCCTGTTAACAAGTAGCTCTGCCTACCATTGCAGGGCAGTTCCTCCCATCTCAGCTGAGTACTTTGGCAAAATTTTAACCCTCCAGGCTGAAACTTCTGCATGGAACAGGCCAATCATGCAAGGACAAAGCCCATCCACCACAGCAGCTCATCTCTGACTGGAGCCAGGGGCAGGGGCTGGGGAAGTGAGTGAGAATGGAGTGAGCAGGGGCAGTGCCTGCACTCGCCTGACAGGATTTGCAGCTCACCTGATTCCTCAATCAGAGGTGCCAGTTTTATAAACAGTATTTCCCAGTGTTAGGGTTTTTTTTTTTTCCTTACATGAAACTGTCCAGTCACTTTTGGCCTGTAGCAAATAGTTCACCAGCTTAACTATACCCTGTGTGAAGAAGTGCCTTCTTTTGTTTGTTTTGAACTTGGCATCTGCTTGTTTGATTTAATGATCTTCAGTCTTTACACTGAAGGAGATGGTGAACCAGCATCCTTCACCCACCTCTTCCATCCTAGGCATTTACCTCAGCCTGATTATTTTCCTTAAAAGTACAGGAAGTGTCAATTAAAAAAATAGTTCAGGCATTTCTAAGAGGAAGATTGCAAGAAGATGTATCATTTTGCTCTGCTAAGAAATATCATTTTGTTCCCTTTGCTTCTGAGGGAGGATGTGGAGCATCATCCTTGTGTCAAGCATGTGCTATTGCTGTCTCCAGGAGAAAATGCATGGTTTTGCTATATTGCATGAAAATCTCAATTTTTTAACACTCAGTTGGCAGTAGCAGACTTTGGCAGCTGAATTATTTAAATAATCCATTTGAGCTGGAAGAGCTCCACGCACCTGGTGTCCTACAGAACAACTGAGCTGCCTCCTCTGGGGGAATCGAGAGCTGCAGAGGCCACAAGGAAGGTGGGATACTGAGAATACCAGAGAATGAAACAAGAGGTGTCCTGGGCATGGGAATGAAGGTGGTGAGCAGAAGTGAATGTACCATGGTCTGGGTTCTAGTCCAGCTGCAAGGCTCTATAATTTTAAATTATTTATTGGATACAGAGATGTCAAAGTTGTGCTATGGGATTGACAGGGAGTACATTTGTCTCCCATGAGTTAGTATCAGCAGCTTCTAGCGCTGGAAATTCTGAAGGTCCTAAATAAGTTGCCTTGAAGACAAAGTGATTTCTCTAATGCCCATGAATCAGAGACTGATTTATGTCAAATAATTGAAAAATTATGTTCTTACAAAAACATTTTAATTCTTCCTTTGACATCCTTGATGTTCTCATTTATAAAATAAATATGTGGTTCTTTTTTCCCCCCAATTCCAGTCAACTTTTAACTTCCACAACATCTTTGACAAGGTGTTTCATACTTAAAAACATGAAAGGCATTCGAAGCTACTTGTTTGGGATGCGAATTCCACTTTTATGGGACAACTCTTTAGCTGTGCTGCTTGTTTTAATAGAAAGGTGCCAGGCAGGAGAACCGTGGGTGCCTCTAAATGCATTGCATGGGATTGTCACCACAAGCCCAGGTCAGTGCAGCACCAGCCAGCTGAGCTTGGCAAAGGCACTGAAGGGTTTGCAACATCCAGATCCATCCTGATACATAGAAACTGGGCATCATAATTTTAGAGAGATGTGTGAGTTTGCATCAGCTCTGCTAGAACCAGATCAGACACTTGTTCCCTCCCTCCCCCCAGCACACCACTGTGAGGAGTCTTTGGAGTCTGTAAAATACACTATTTTCTGCTTAGCACTCTAATTAATTTAATTTTATTCATTTACATTTGAGAGTTTAAGAGACATTTCTACCACTTTTTGTGGTAGGTCTAAAGCAACTAACATGGTGCAGGCACTCTCCAAAAGCTCTGTGGTTTTGATAGCTCCCTGCAGTCTTCTGATGTAAAAATAATTATATTTTCACACCAGCAACACAAAAATAGTAGTTAAAAAACATGAAACAGTTGAAGGTCTGACTTGGGTCACATCGCTACTGTGAGGCCCTGGGAGCTGTCCTAAGTGAATTATAGGCACATTTTAAGTCTTGGAAAACAGCAGCACCAGGTATTTAAAGGGCAGGCTGGAAGGGAGCAGGGAAGGTCTTTCATAGAGCAATATCAGCAACTGACCACCTGTCTTTCTTAATGCACAAACTAGAATTTGCTAATTACAGGGGGGAATACAATATTACAGCCCTTTTCTTAGATGTTATGGTGCCAGTCTACCTCACTTCACAGCCTGGCTCAATGATTCAGTCATTGCATGAGCAGCTGATTACTTAAGATTCCCTGGCAGGTTTTCCTCCCTGGCTTTGCTCACCATGTCATTCCTGGGCTTTCCGTCCTGCCTTTTCACAGGATGTTTTTCTTTGTATTTTTGTCACTTTGCAGTTCCTTTGGTCAACCTGTTATGCACGGGACATAGCTACATGCATAACTGCTGGGGAGAATACCTTATCACATGCTTCACAGTTGTCCTGCAAGAGCAGAAGTAGAACTCTCTTAAATGTATCTGCTACACTCCCTTTTATGTTATATTAAGCTGCACACAAGTCAGAAATGCATAAAAGGCCAAAAGTCTCAGTAAATGGCCCCAAAATAGGAAGAATGGATTGGCAATTATTATTCTCTGGTATAAAGTAAACAGAGAGAAAATATGTATAACATCAAGACAAGGCTGATATAAACAGTTAGCAGGAATCTGGAGAGAAAAGGTAATATATGGAGAGAAAGGGAAAAGCAAAGCCTCAGAACCAGAAGAGGAGCAGCAGGTCTGCAATGCAGCAGCAGCATGAAATAAAAATCATCCTATTTCATTTGTCAGGATTTTTTCAGGGCTTATGTTCTAAAGATTATTAAAAGGTAGCAGGAGAAGTGATTTAAGTATATTTGAGTAGAATGAATCAGGCAGGATTCAGAAGTACCATGAGTGAATATTCATTCATTTATTTGCTGAACCACTGTACATAATTAAGAAAGATTTTTGTCAGTAGAAATCCCCATTTCTTTCCAGAGGTTTATTAATGGAAAACATTTTTGAATTTAAGTATATAGTATCAACTTTCAGCAAATAGTTACTTAAACATTCCACGCATTAAAATGAACTCCAGGTAGGCTCATAAGTATCTTAGATGTATAACTATCACACTGGAGCCTTTTTAAGTCATGCTATTTTTTTAAAAAAAGGTGCAGAAGAAAGTAAATATTTTAGTAACAGTAAAGGCTTAACAAACTGGCAAGTTGGAAAAAAATATTCCACCATGATCCACAAGCCCGTGTTTAACAAACATTACTGTTTGTTTTTTGGTTCAAACCACAGCGAGTTAAGGATGGAAAGACTGCCTAACTTTGAAATTCTTGTCTTCAGCCTGTTTTAACACAACCTTACCTTAAACAGAGGTGTTTTGTGTTCCTTGCCCAATGCAACATTCCTGTGAGCCCTAAGGGAGGGAGACTGCCTGCTGTCACATCCTTTCTGAAGGGACCCACCCTCTCAGCAGGACAGCTCTGGAACAGCCAGCAATCCAACACCTCCAGCTTACCTTACTTTTTCTTGGCTTTTAGACCTAGAAACCTATGAATTTGAGGGAAGCCCTCACATACCCATCAGGATATTTGTGACGGATCCATGTGATTTCTATACTCTCACTCAGAGGGCTGCTGGGGAAGACCAGTGCCATAAAAGGTGTCAGTTTGAGCTTTGCTTCAGTAACTGGCAAAACTTACATGTGTAGGAATGTGAATCACACACACTAATGTGTGACTCATGCATGAATGGGAAAAAAGTCACCTCAAAAACACTGTTATTTTCCCCTCTCCAGGCCCTGGTAGAATGTTGGGGCAGCCCACCTCACCAGGAAAGCAGGTGGTGGTGAGGGACAGGAAAGCAGGTGAAGGACAGAGGTATGTGCTGGGACAGCCCTGCAGCAGCCGGTGCAGGGTGGGGAGAGCTGGCCAAGGAAGGGGGAACCCCCCTGGTGAGCCAAGAAAGAGCCAACCACCCTGAACTGGGAGCTGAACCTCCAAAGACCAACTGGACCTGCCCTCACCACCTCCGCCACAGCTGCCAGGAGCATCCCTGAGACAAGACATCACTTTTGTCACAAAAGCAAGTAAACTCCATCAAATATTCCCTCGGTTATTTGTACCCTGTTACTACCCTGTGTCTCTGGGGTGCAGGAGCCAGGGGTACACAGGGGATGGGGTGTTGGGGACAGTGGGGCAAAGGAGCAGCGCTGTGTCTGTGCGGGAGGGACCCCATGGCAGCACCCAAGGGGTCAGCACTGCCACTGGTGAGGCTGCACCTTCAGTGCTGTGTCCAGTGCTGGGCCCCTCAGCTCAGGAAGGACATTGCGGTGCTGGACTGGGTCCAGAGAAGGGCAGCAGAAGTGGGTGAAGCCCCTGGAGCAGCACAAGTGTGATGAGAGCTCCCGAGGGAGGACCTGACTGCTCTGCACAACGCCCCGACAGGGGCTGTAGCCGGGCGGGGGTCGGGCTCTGCTCCCGGGGAACCACGACAGGACACGGGGATCAGATTTTAGCTGTGCCAGGGGAGGTTTAGGTTGGACATTAGAGAGAATTTCTTCACAGGAAGGGTGATCAGACATTAGAACAGGCAGCCCGGGGAGGTGGTGGAGTCACCGTTCCTGGAGGTGTTTAAGGAAAGACTGAACGTGGCACTCGGTGCCATGGTCTGGCTGACCAAAGTGGCGTTGGGCCCTCGGTTGGACTCGATGACCTCAGAGCTCTTTTCCAATCTATTTGTCGGTCACTCTGTGACAGCGCGGGCGGCCGCAGTCCCCAGCCCGGGGCGCGCTGACGCTGAGGGGTCCCCGAGCCCCTCCCTCCCTCCGCCGTGCCCCGGTGCCGGCCCGCCCGGGGAGGCGGGCGCCGTGACGCCAGGGCCGTGCGGCGGCTCCGCCCCGCGAGGCCGGAGCCGAGACGGAAGCAGCCGCCGCACAGCAGCCGCCGCCTGCAGCCGGAGCCCGACATGGCGCTCTGAGCCAGCCCCGGCCGCGCCGAGAGCCGCCACCCCGGGGGGCCCCGAGCAGCCGCCCCCGCGCCGGGTCCGGGGAGCGGGGCATGGGCAGGGCCGCTGCGGGGAGCCCGGCGGGCAGGGGACAGCGGCGCTAGCGACCCCCGCCCGCCCTTCGCGCAGCGCAGCCCCGCGGCCGCGAGGTGAGGAGCCGGCGGCGGGCGGGGGCCGGCGGGCAGGGCGGGGAGGGAAGGAGGGAGCGCGGCCCGCGCTGAAGCCGCCGCCTCCCCGCCGCTTTGTCCTTCCAGGCCCCGCCGCCGCCGCCCAGGAGAAAGAGGCCGAGATCGGGGAGCAGCGGGCGGCGCCCGCCCGGCCGCCGCAGCCCGCCATGGCCCACTCGCCCGTGGCGGTGCAAGTGCCCGGCATGCAGGTGAGCTCCGCACCGGGCCCAAAATGGAGGCGACGGGCCCGGCCCCGGCCCCGGCTCCGGAAGCGGCGCTTGCGGCCCGCACCGGGCGGAGCCGCCGCCGGGGCGCGGGGGGCCGCGGGTGGGCGAAGCGGAGCGGGGCGGCGGGGAGGCCGCGTTGGGCTGGGGGGAGGCCGGGCCGGCGGCCGAGCCGGGGAGCGAGGGCGGCAGGGAGGGAACCTGCTCCGAGCTAACGGGAGGCTGCGGGGGCCGCGTACCTGCACCCCGGCGGAGGAGAAGGGATTGCCCTCCCTCCCTGCCTCCCTTTGTTCAGGGGTGGCCGCGCCGCATCCAGGAGCACGTAAGAGCCTCTAAAACTGATTAAAGGCGAAGTGAAGTTAATCGCAGGGTGTGTGGGTGCGCTGTAAATGACATACCAGGCGCGCTGGCAGGCCGACCTGCTGCAGGACTTCCCCAGCAGCCTGGCGCTGGGCCTGTAGTGCAGCTTCCCGGAGGACCCTGGGATTCAGGGAAAGGTGGGATCTGCCAGGTCTGGTGGGGACAGAGCTCCAGGGAACACAGTCTGTCAGAAACCTGCACCTCCCCTCGCATGGGAATGAGGCCTAGTGTCGTTTTTGTATGTTTGTGTTACCTGCTTAGAAAACAAACGAGTTGGTGTTTTACTAACTTTCATCAGAAAGGTGGAATACCTAAATACCTATGACTCTTTTACTCCACTGGATAATCTGATACAAATTTAGTCAGAGATCTTTATCAGCTCATTTCAGTGCTGATTTTTGCTCGTCAGACACTGGCCGCCCAGTCAGTGTTTTGAGCATTCTCTTAACTTCTGGGATAGTCATACCTGTATAACATCAGAGGTTTTTCCATTTCAAATAATACAGAAACATTTATGGTACATCTCTCTGTGTGTGAGAGATACAGTAGAGAGTTCAGAAGGCTTCAGAACAAAAAATTAATATATCTCTTGGTCAGGTAACTTCATGACTTTTAGAAAGTGTAGAGTTGATGTATAAACAGTATTTGTATATTTATGCCAGTTACTATGGTTTACCAGTGCTATGGTTTAGTTTACCTTTCCCCTTTCTAATAATTTCTAGGCTTTCTGAAATCTGTTAAATTATGGTTATTCACTTTGTTTCTATAAGAGGACACAAGCCACATCTTCTCAGCCTGCTTGTTCCATTGTGTCAGAATAACTGTTGCATTAGAACATCCTGAAGAACTTTTGTGATAAAAGATTTAAAGGCTTTACTCTGAGCTTCTTTAATTACAGCCTCTGGGCTTTCTAGTGTGTTTGTATTTGGGAAACTTCTGTTTCAACATTCTAGTTTGTCAATTTCCTATTTTTATATCTGCTTAATGCATTGCTGTCCTATTGTCCAACTGTAACTGCCAGCACAAAAGGACCTTGAATTTATTTAAGGTTCTGGTTTTTCATTGTTAGGCCAATAAACTTTGTCCTAATAGCATCCTTATCCCCACTAGTATTGTTATTAGTGTAACCCACAGCCCTTAACATATATCAGTATGTTAAAAACATTTTTTAGACTATGAGATAAATCCAGATGTATAGAATTAAGCCACAGTTTTTTCCTTGGTGATTTTTTTTATGAAGATGATTACACAAGTCCTGAAACCCTCAGAATACAAAAAAATAGACTTTGGTGTGATGTTAATCTGCTCATCCTTCTTCTAGAAGAGTCATAATACAGAGTGTTTTAATTTAAAAAATAAACTAGAACCAACACATCAACTGCATGGCAGCCTGAGGTAGAAGAGTTGTTTCCTTTGGGGTTTTTTAACCTATCTGGACTGTTCAGGCAGGATCATCTAAGTGATGGTAAAAGCATGCCTGCTTCTGCTCAGTGTTAAAGTAAATGTGTGGTGATTGATTGAAGAAGGAATAAACAGGTTCCTCTGTGATGCAAGATATAATAGTTATGTTAAAACTATCACTGTGGGAAAGTGTAATGTCAAACCTCTTGTTTTGTAATCTGTTGAGGAAAGATTTTATTGAATATAACAGTTGAAAACTGAATTTGTCAGAGAATGTCACAAGCCTGAAGTTTTCAGCTTTGTCATCTTATTTTTTTCTTATTGTCATCTTATTTATAATTATCTTTGATTATACAAAAAGTATCAAGAAAAATCCAGAAATAAACGTGTTATGTAATTCACATACTCCAAAAACAAGGCTTAAAGACAGTTTATCACTGAAGTGTATCAGAAGCTTTTTTGACTCTTTTAAGATTTTTTTCATCTCATGAAGAGTCATGTCCCCTTTAAAATAACCTCAAACATGGAAAATTACAGAAAATCACACAGAGTTATTTTGGTGGACTTGGAGTCTGACTTTAGTCCCCTGGCAGCAATGGCAGACCCAGAGGTGGTATTATCTGCTGCCCTTATGAGTAGTTACAGAGCCATTTGTTTATGTAGTGGTTACATTCTGTTTAACCTGTCTTGTGTCCCTAACAAACCCAAATTTTATACCTAACAATTCTTGCCTCTGCAAACAACTTCCTAAACACATTCAGTTTCCTTGCTCCTTTGGAAAGGCTCCACTTGATGCAGTTGCCCAGAGTTAACTCAGCCAGCTGCCAAACTGCTGAGCCCATTCAGTAAAACCCAAGTACTCAGTCTATGTATAACATGAGTGGTCTGAAGCTGAACATGATACCCAAATTATGGCATTTACACAGAATCCAAGATGAGATGGAAAATGGAAAGGATGGTGAGCACAGTTTAGGTGTCGTGGTTACAGGAAGCACAGTTTGCAGTGAGCTTGATTGTCAGGTTTGAGGTTTTATTCAGTAATGTCACAGTAACTTTGTTCCTTGGGATAAAAATATTCAAACTAGTTCTTAGTCAGGAATGCTTTGAGATCTCACAGTGAGAAACCTGTTCACCAGCACTGTCTTCAAGGAATCCAGTTGAACTCCTACAGAACATTTGTGGATACAGCTTGCAGGAGACATGTTGCCTGTCTTTGCCAGTCCAGGTGCTGAAAGCAGCTGGAGTGAAGAAGGTGTTGGATCCTTTATTATTAGTCCTAAGTGCTCTGGTATTGCCCAGCAGACAGAGTACACAGTTAGGGTTGTTTGTTTCAAGTGATGGGAGCATTTCAAGGGTGTCATTTGAGATTGATGTGTTTCTGATGAACTTATGTTCTTGGCAGCATCTCACACAATGCTCCAAAACCCTTTACAAATAAAAGAGGTTGGAAAGTGTTCACTTGCAAGTGGGTAACAACCTTTCTAAGGTGGACAGGGAGGCTACTTTTCAATATGTCAGCATTTAAATTTTCTAAAAAGTCTGTTAGTTTGCTGGAGCATCACTTAAGTAATAAATGTGGTTTTTAACTAGTGGAGTTTTAATGTATAAACTTACCCTTTTCCTATTCTAATTTGTCTGTGAAATATTAGCTTATTAACTGATGAAAATATTGATTATTCTCATTTATATTTTTTGTTAGTATCTGTGTCTTTGGAACCTGTTTTGGGGCTTTATGTCCCATTATCTCTGCTATCTTATTTATCTAAACACTTTGTTTCCTTTCTCATGGCTTTGTTGATACCTCCTGATGCTGTATGACAGTAGTTTTGAGCACAGCCAGAAAGGTTGTTTAGAGCTGCTCTCCATCTGTTTTTGTTGGCATTCAGGCTATCTTGCAATAAAGAACCTAACTTCCTCTAAAAGTGTAGCAGCCAGGAGCATGTGACCTGTCAGGCAGTGTACTCTGATTCACAACTGAAGGATTGCTTGATTAAATGAAATCTTGGATGTCAAGGTGAGCTTTGCTCTCTGTGCTGCCAGTTAACAGAGCTGCTCACTGAATGGGCTGAGAGCAGCTGGAGAGCCCCTCCCTGCAGGCTGCTCAGGGCAGATCCCTTCATGCCTGCTTGGGTGAGTAGAGAAAGATGAGAGGTAGTGAATTTTGTAAGTGGTCTTTTTCATAGCCCTAGAAAAAACCCCACATTTTCTCTTAACTTGGTGCACATCTAGAAATGTGTGGTACATAAAGCTAGTCTGGAAGTGTGTCAGATTTCTAGGAAACCTTATGCACTGAAGTTAAAAGAATATGGCTTCTCTTAAGAGTAACCAGTGTGTTATTGTAAAATATTTAAATGTTTAGAAAGTGCATGTTGGAGAAACTTAAACCATCAAAGAAGGTTGCATTCAAAGTTCTTTTAATTTATTCCTTCTACGAACTGAGCTGTATCCAGATGCTTCTACAGCAAATTTGAAAAGGCTTTAAACTTTTACTGTTTAGAATTGTGTCTTAAGGGAAACTGGAAAGTCTAGCACTTGTTGGACACCAGGAGACTTCCACAGTGCCTCGAAAACTGAGATCTTGTGATTAAGTTGATGTGGACTGTGTTGTTTTTTCCAGTTTCAGTTCCTTGATTGCTGCTTTGAGCTGTGGTGCAGGTAGACTGCAGGAAGACAGTATTTTAAGCCTTATGGAGAACAAGCCTCTTTTCTGCTTGAAGCACAAAATATTTGTGGAATTCAGCACTGCAGTTGTTCCTTTCCTGGTTCTGCAGGGCCTACAAGTTCTATTGTATCTAATAGTAGATTCCTGAATCAGCTCAGGCTGTATTAGCTGAACTTGGTTCTTCCCTCTTATGCCTTGTGGTAATGTCCTAATATCTGGTGGCAAGAAAAGTATGGCTCAGTCATCCCTGTAATGTCTTACTGGTGTCAAAGGAGGAGAGTAGACAGAGCTCTGAACAGTATTCAGTACATGGGAGCTGTGCAGCTATAATCACCTGGAATGCAGTAGATGCTTTTGTCAAGGTTAAAAGAAAAAGTCCAGTCCTGTAGTAGTATTTTCTGTGCATATTTTACAGTTTTATAGACACATTGAGTGCTTTGACTTGGAATTCAGAGGCAAACCAGCTGAAGCTGCAGAGAGCACATAAACCAGCTCACCTTAATCTCTGTGCTCTTCTGTACCATCATACACTGTCAGTTTTGGGCAGAGAATAATATTCCCCCAAAGGTAAAAACATTGCATCTGAAAATAGAGTTCTAACTTTTAAATGGATGCAATTGTTATTTTATTCTGATTTTAACATTGAATATATTTGCACTGGCTGTTTTTGAACTCCAGTGTCTCAGCTTTACAAGTCCTTATGAAAGCTTTGTCTTACTTTCCTCCTTTTTCTCCAAAAGGAGAATGTATAGCAAGCAATAGTTCAGTAATATATTGTAATTTTTTATTTAGGTACATATTTTGAGGGGAGGAATGTTTCTTTCTATATAGAAACTCAGTGGTACGCCAGGAGGTGCATGTATGACTGCTTGTGCCTCTGCAGCAGCATTTGTCCCATGATACCTGTGAAATGTGCTGGTGAAGATAGAGAAAGGTAGTAGCCTCAGTTTTCAGTCGTCCATCAAAGTGAAAGGCTGAATTTTAAAACCAATAGTAAAAGTACCACTTGTTTTCTCTTTAGTGACTGTCTTCAGATTTAGAAGTCATGAAATTTGGAAAATTATAAGACACTGTTGTTTTGCCTTTCATTTATTTTTAGGGACTGAATTTAATAATTGACAAAAGCATTCAGAAATGGATTTTGGGAAGATGAGGTTGGAGATTAATGGTACAAAGTTGGTTTTGAAGTGTTTCTGTGATAAATATTTTTTGTCATGCTGTAGTGTCTGCTTGTAAGTTGTCTTCAAAGAAACAGTTGGTGAGGTATCTATTGTGTCAGGAGTCACTGTTCCAAATCCTGCTATTTCTTTCTTACAATAATTGGAAAGAAAATTCCTCCCTAATACTGTCTCACCAGCATTTATTTAAAGAACTGTCATTTGTTCTTTAAATTTAAACTTCTTGCAGTTCTTCTGGAACATGTTTGTTCTGCTGATTAGGTGAGGATCACTGAGCACACTCCTTAGCTCTGAAGGAGAAGCTTAAATCTCCTGGGAAGGGTGCCCACCTGGTGATAGTCACTGAAATCTCCTCTGCCACAGGATTGCTAGCCAGAGAGATTTGGCAAAAAGAACTGAATCAGAGAAATTAATACAGGTACTGACTAGGTAGCAGTAGCTTGCTGGTCTCATTCTTCATCATATTTTGTGCATGTGTTTTTGCAGAGATGAGCTATATTGATTGGGTCCATAGCTCAGGAAGTAGCATGGCTTCAACTTTCATAAGGAAAACTTTGAAGAATTGCAAAAATCTGCAGTTTTTGGAAGTGTCTATCCAAGTTTGTGTTGCCGAAATCTGGATTTGAATGGTCTTGATTGAGGNTCCCTTCATGCCTGCTTGGGTGAGTAGAGAAAGATGAGAGGTAGTTAATTTTGTAAGTGGTCTTTTTCATAGCCCTAGAAAAAACCCCACATTTTCTCTTANTCAGGAGTCACTGTTCCAAATCCTGCTATTTCTTTCTTACAATAATTGGAAAGAAAATTCCTCCCTAATACTGTCTCACCAGCATTTATTTAAAGAACTGTCATTTGTTCTTTAAATTTAAACTTCTTGCAGTTCTTCTGGAACATGTTTGTTCTGCTGATTAGGTGAGGATCACTGAGCACACTCCTTAGCTCTGAAGGAGAAGCTTAAATCTCCTGGGAAGGGTGCCCACCTGGTGATAGTCACTGAAATCNTGGTACCTAAAGCTAGTCTGGAAGTGTATCAGATTTCTAGTAAACCTTATGCACTGAAGTTAAAAGAATATGGCTTCTCTTAAGAGTAACCAGTGTGTTATTGTAAAATATTTAAATGTTTAGAAAGTGCATGTTGGAGAAACTTAAACCATCAAAGAAGGTTGCATTCAAAGTTCTTTTAATTTATTCCTTCTACGAACTGAGCTGTATCCAGATGCTTCTACAGCAAATTTGAAAAGGCTTTAAACTTTTACTGTTTACTGAAATCTCCTCTGCCACAGGATTGCTAGCCAAAGAGATTTGGCAAAAAGAACTGAATCAGAGAAATTAATACAGGTACTGACTAGGTAGCTGTATATTGGGCTATATTGATTAGGTCCATAGCTCAGGAGAGAGCATGGCGCCAACTTTCATAAGGAAAACTTTGAAGAATTGCAAAAATCTGCAGTTTCTGGAAGTGTCTATCCAAGTTTGTGTTGCCGAAATCTGGATTTGAATGGTCTTGATTGAGGCAGCATATCTGAAAAAGCTTTTTGACAAGGTCTGTCATGGTTCTGCATAAATTCTCTGTGCATCAGTGGAGGAAAAAAAGGAATGAGAAATGTGCAGAAATCTGCAGGTTTCACACTTGAGCCTTGGAAGGGAGAGTCTGAGAGCCCAGAGTGGCTTCACTGTTTACATGAACCAGAATTCAAGAACCATGTGTTCAGTCCTGGAGAATGGAGGGCTTTTTCCTGTTTCCTCCTGCTCCCCAGTCTTTTGCAGGCTTTCCTCTCAACTGGGTACTGTTATATGTTTTGAATATCTGAATAATGTTGACTTGGGGAGGATCAGAGAGTGTCTATGCTTTGCTAGATGTCGAGTTGTGTATCAGTGGAGGCTTCTGTGTTGGGAGCTGAATGCAGAATAATAAAAACAGTGTACAGCTTGAAGCGACCATGAGTGTTGTAGCATGCCTAAATGTAAAACACTGAGTAAAAAGATTGAATTTCTACTGATGTAGATCTGTTAAAAACATAGAGAATTATGAGGGGAGCAAAATGTTCTTGCTGTTGATCTCTCACCTAGGAAGGTGTCATCTGGCAGCTGGTCATAGCAAGAACATTTTCACATTCCTGCACAGCTTTATTCTAGCCTAGTTGGCAAGAAGAATCTGATTCTTTTTTTTTTTTCTCCAGGGTGTTTCTTTTCCTCCCCTCCCCCTTCCCCTTGCCTTTTATGTAATGAGATGCTTTGCCATGCTATGAATGAGCTGCAAAGTAATTGAAAAAGGAGTTTCCTGAAACGGGCAGGTTGGTTCTGGCAGCAGAGGTTTCTTTCTTTNTCTAGCACTTGTTGGACACCAGGAGACTTCCACAGTGCCTCGAAAACTGAGGTCTTATGATTAAGTTGATGTGGACTGTGTTGTTTTTTCCAGTTTCAGTTCCTTGATTGCTGCTTTGAGCTGTGGTGCAGGTAGACTGCAGGAAGACAGTATTTTAAGCCTTATGGAGAACAAGCCTCTTTTCTGCTTGAAGCACAAAATATTTGTGGAATTCAGCACTGCAGTTGTTCCTTTCCTGGTTCTGCAGGGCCTACAAGTTCTATTGTATCTAATAGTAGATTCCTGAATCAGCTCAGGCTGTATTAGCTGAACTTGGTTCTTCCCTCTTATGCCTTGTGGTAATGTCCTAATATCTGGTGGCAAGAAAAGTATGGCTCAGTCATCCCTGTAATGTCTTACTGGTGTCAAAGGAGGAGAGTAGACAGAGCTCTGAACAGTATTCAGTACATGGGAGCTGTGCAGCTATAATCACCTGGAATGCAGTAGATGCTTTTGTCAAGGTTAAAAGAAAAAGTCCAGTCCTGTAGTAGTATTTTCTGTGCATATTTTACAGTTTTATAGACACATTGAGTGCTTTGACTTGGAATTCAGAGGCAAACCAGCTGAAGCTGCAGAGAGCACATAAACCAGCTCACCTTAATCTCTGTGCTCTTCTGTACCATCATACACTGTCAGTTTTGGGCAGAGAATAATATTCCCCCAAAGGTAAAAACATTGCATCTGAAAATAGAGTTCTAACTTTTAAATGGATGCAATTGTTATTTTATTCTGATTTTAACATTGAATATATTTGCACTGGCTGTTTTTGAACTCCAGTGTCTCAGCTTTACAAGTCCTTATGAAAGCTTTGTCTTACTTTCCTCCTTTTTCTCCAAAAGGAGAATGTATAGCAAGCAATAGTTCAGTAATATATTGTAATTTTTTATTTAGGTACATATTTTGAGGGGAGGAATGTTTCTTTCTATATAGAAACTCAGTGGTACACCAGGAGGTGCATGTATGACTGCTTGTGCCTCTGCAGCAGCATTTGTCCCATGATACCTGTGAAATGTGCTGGTGAAGATAGAGAAAAGTAGTAGCCTCAGCTTTCAGTCATCCATAAAAGTGAAAGGCTGAATTTTAAAACCAATAGTAAAAGTACCACTTGTTTTCTCTTTAGTGACTGTCTTCAGATTTAGAAGTCATGAAATTTGGAAAATTATAAGACACTGTTGTTTTGCCTTTCATTTATTTTTAGGGACTGAATTTAATAATTGACAAAAGCATTCAGAAATGGATTTTGGGAAGATGAGGTTGGAGATTAATGGTACAAAGTTGGTTTTGAAGTGTTTCTGTGATAAATATTTTTTGTCATGCTGTAGTGTCTGCTTGTAAGTTCAAAGAAGCAGTTGGTGAGGTATCTATTGTGTCAGGAGTCACTGTTCCAAATCC
>WBNQ01078641.1:18703-32057 GCA_013401375.1 Spizella passerina
GTGTCTATGCTTTGCTAGATGTCGAGTTGTGTATCAGTGGAGGCTTCTGTGTTGGGAGCTGAATGCAGAATAATAAAAACAGTGTACAGCTTGAAGCGACCATGAGTGTTGTAGCATGCCTAAATGTAAAACACTGAGTAAAAAGATTGAATTTCTACTGATGTAGATCTGTTAAAAACATAGAGAATTATGAGGGGAGCAAAATGTTCTTGCTGTTGATCTCTCACCTAGGAAGGTGTCATCTGGCAGCTGGTCATAGCAAGAACATTTTCACATTCCTGCACAGCTTTATTCTAGCCTAGTTGGCAAGAAGAATCTGATTCTTTTTTTTTTTTCTCCAGGGTGTTTCTTTTCCTCCCCTCCCCCTTCCCCTTGCCTTTTATGTAATGAGATGCTTTGCCATGCTATGAATGAGCTGCAAAGTAATTGAAAAAGGAGTTTCCTGAAACGGGCAGGTTGGTTCTGGCAGCAGAGGTTTCTTTCTTTGCAGCTCAATTTGGAGTTGTATTTCTGGTTTTTCTTTGTGTGCTTTTTGTAGCTTCAGGTCCAGTATCATTGATATGATCAAGGGCCAGTGTTCAAGAGGAAAGTACAGCTTTCAAGCTTGTGGTCCTCTAGCCTTAGGGGAGAGGACAGAAGCTGTAGGGTTCTGGTAGACTGCTGTTTGCTTTCCTTTCTCCAAATGGTCCCTCCCCAAATCAGAGGAAGAGTGATACCCTCTAAGTATGGGGTCCCACTTAGGGTGCATTGCAGGCAGTCACTGTGCCTGGAGCCTTATCTGTGGTAACTAAACTTGTGGCCTGCTCTTCAACCCACCCACACTGTGGTTTGGAGCCATCCTTTTTCAACTAGCATGTTTGTGCCTCACTTCAATTTTGTTTGGCCTGAAAATAAGTAATGACTTCTTCAGTGGAGAGATTTAGCAAAAGTACTAATGTGTGTCATACTTGAGGTCTTTCTACTACTTTTTAGTTTAGGAATTGGCAAGTTAAAAACCTGGGTTTTGTTGTTATTTGTGTTCTAGCTGGCTTATAGTATAATTCTAATCTTATTTACAGGAGGAAGGTCTGTGTATCAAGTCCTAATTTACACAGGAAAGACTAAAATGGCTTCTAGAGTGAGAAGGCCTGTCAAATTTATGTAACAGTTGCCACTTAGCTGTATTTAAATATTAGGAAAATGGTTGAAATGCTGTAGTGATATAGGTTATTGCTGGCAGAGTTCTGACACGGTTATTCCTTTAAATGGGTGTGGCAAAAAAAATTTTGTTTGTGTACTGATAAGCAGGCTGGTGCTGAAAGGAAAGGCACACTGCTAAAAGTAGGCTGCAGCCCATAAATGGCTATTTTTCCATATTCCTGTTAGATGTGGCCTTTGAAGTCTCTCTGCAGAGTATGTTTTTCAAAGCAGTTCTTAAAATGGAGAGGTTACAAGTGTTCTTAAGCAAGGAGAAATTGCAATAGTCCTTTATGTTCTGACTTCTGATTCAGGTTAGTTCATTGAGGTGGGTAAGTTACTCATTCAGCAGTCACTTGTCCTGCACTGTTCAACAAAGATGAAACTTGTTGTGAAAGATCAGTTTGTTGCACTCTTAATAAATGCAGAACAGTTAGTTGATACACTGGGATATCAGAACCTGTTGATGTCTTGAACTGATTTCTGTCTCCATTTTAGCTTCTAGTTAAAAAATATTCAGCCACTCCGCATCTTTTTCAAATTGTAGTAAAGACTCAAACCTGTTATTTGTGTGTCCCCCTCACCTTAATTTCTCTGATTTTTTTAATAGGCTGCACTCCTCAGAGATGTGAACAGGTTGGAGATTATACAGCTGTATGCAGTGGTTTGAGGACATTTTAAAATATACTAGGTAGTTAAAAGGTATTGATACATAGAATAGAAGCCAAGTGGGACTCCATTTGAACTGTAGGATGTGTAGGATATCAGTTATAGAGAAACTCACTTTCAAATTTCTCTTTGTTTCCTTTCCTCCATGCAGAGTGCTCTTTATAAATAATTGGTGTAATTTTTTTAAATTGCCTTGTGTCAAAGAGCTAATCTCTGCAACATGTGGTATTAGTCTTTTTTTTGTGCTTATTTATGCTTTTTCCTAAGCTGCTTTATGGTGTGTGAAAGAAAAGCTAAGAATAGAGGAAGTGAGTTCAGTGGTTTCCATTTCCAGCATAACGTACAATTGACAGCTCGCATCTGCCACGGGTCAGAGGTGCTTTGAATATGAAGGTAATTCTTTCCTTCAAAATCTGACAATAGGTGGATTTGAATGCTGATTTTAGAGTTTTGATAGTCATAGAAATTCTCAAGCAGCTCACCTTATGGCTAAATTGATGGAAAAAAAGCCACAAATGTTTTTGCCTGGTGTTTTTGCTTTTATATGAAGTTCCCTAGGTTCTCACTAAAAATGGCAATGAGTTCTTGGCCTTGTCAGATAAGAGAAATGTTTCATAAAGGGTGTAACTCAGGTCAGGTCCCATTTAAGGACAGCAAAACCCAGATCTAGTTTTTATTACCCTCTGAGTAGAAAAACTTATAGATAATGTAAAACTATGATAAAATCAAATTGTTTTGTTGTTAAAGTAATATTCTCTGCATATGTATCATACAATTCCAGTAAATATAATCAAATTCTGATGTCTTAGTCTTGAACAGGACTGCAGGGCAACATCAGAGTTTATTTACGTGCCAAAATAGCTGAAAAACAAGTGTGTATATGTTCCAAGATGAAGAAACTGCTACGTCTACAGGTTCTACCCTTGTCTTGAATGTCAGCAGGTTCATTTTTTCTTATTCTTTTTAAGTAATAATGGATCTGCACCTGTGCCTTCATTAACTTCAAACTGTTTAAATTTTTATGTATACACACACACACATGCCTATGGCACAGTTTCTGTGAGTAACTTCCTTATGCAAGTTAAATATGAAAAAATATATAATTTATGTGAATAAATATTGTTACATGTTTTAATATGCATGGGGTATAATTAGTGTGTGTGTATATATATATATATATAAAATATCTGAAATTCCATGCAGATAGTGTATGGCAAGAGATAAAGATGATTAATAATTTTGATTAGGACATTACTCTAAAGAAGTACTGTCGCCTATCAGGTTTGTCAATCTTATTCCCTCTTAATTTTATTTTTGGGGGGTCTGAACAGAATAAAAATTTAAGGGTTACTTTATTTGAGAACAGGTAAATGCCTGCAAGTGTAATTGCTTGAAATTACAGTCTTTTAAACACAGGTAATTCTGATGCCTTTCAAAGATACCAGGGCCTGTTAGGCTGCCATAGTAGTAGGTGATTAAAAAACATGAATAAATACTCTGGGCTTCTCTTACCAACCTTTTATAAAATNGCAGGGCAACATCAGAGTTTATTTACGTGCCAAAATAGCTGAAAAACAAGTGTGTATATGTTCCAAGATGAAGAAACTGCTACGTCTACAGGTTCTACCCTTGTCTTGAATGTCAGCAGGTTCATTTTTTCTTATTCTTTTTAAGTAATAATGGATCTGCACCTGTGCCTTCATTAACTTCAAACTGTTTAAATTTTTATGTATACACACACACACATGCCTATGGCACAGTTTCTGTGAGTAACTTCCTTATGCAAGTTAAATATGAAAAAATATATAATTTATGTGAATAAATATTGTTACATGTTTTAATATGCATGGGGTATAATTAGTGTGTGTGTATATATATATATATATAAAATATCTGAAATTCCATGCAGATAGTGTATGGCAAGAGATAAAGATGATTAATAATTTTGATTAGGACATTACTCTAAAGAAGTACTGTCGCCTATCAGGTTTGTCAATCTTATTCCCTCTTAATTTTATTTTTGGGGGGTCTGAACAGAATAAAAATTTAAGGGTTACTTTATTTGAGAACAGGTAAATGCCTGCAAGTGTAATTGCTTGAAATTACAGTCTTTTAAACACAGGTAATTCTGATGCCTTTCAAAGATACCAGGGCCTGTTAGGCTGCCATAGTAGTAGGTGATTAAAAAACATGAATAAATACTCTGGGCTTCTCTTACCAACCTTTTATAAAATCCTCTGAACTAATTATTATATCTTTATTCAATGCATATTTGGGTGTAAGTGTAGGTGAGCTGCTCTGTAGCAGCGTTACAATTCTGAGGGAACTTCTGTTCCAGATAAAGCCTGGGAAATGCTTGAAAGTCCTCAGAGTGTAACAGCATTTCTCAGTCAGATTTTAGAAATACTGTTAAGACAAGAGGGTATATGTTCTCACACTGACAGACTACTTAGAAGAAATCTCACAGGACTGTTAAAATTGTTGCTTTAGGAGTCCTAGAGGATGTTGGATGCTTGATTTTGTTAGAATCAAGGTGTTAGTTCAGTCTCTGTCTGAGATTCTTTGAAGTTTTGTTTTTTTCATTCAGTTGTGTTCAGTACCTTTGAATGAAATTCATCAATGAGCATTTTCAGAAGACCTGTTTCTGTAAAAGAGCTGTCCTGAACTGACAGATCTGGACACAGCCTGACATACTGTTTCTTCTAATTTGGTCTGTGTCATTAGATTTCTGTATAATCTTGGAAGTTTCATATTCAGTATGTTTTAACCTTGTTTTAAAGGAAAAATTCAGAATTTGAAGAACAGGTACATGACAGGGTCCGAGGTGAAAAGGTGACTCAGCAAGTCAGTCTTGTAGCAGAACACAGCCAGGACATTGCTTCAGAAACATGTGTTTATTGGAATCAAAGGAAAGAGGTTATATAAGCCAGATTGGCAGAATGCTTGACACAACAACTGGCAAAAATTATGTTAAAAAAAAAGTATGCTGGCAAAAATGATGTTTTTATTGTTTTTAGTGTTTTTATTTGGGGCTTCTGAGCAGGTGGTCAGGCTGGATGACGTCCTGAGGTCCTTTAGGAGCCAGACTGTGTGACTTTGTGTGCACATACAGATGTGTATAAACACATACAGTGATGGTGCAAGGTTGAATAAGATAGGAGGAGATTTCCTGAGGGCCCCAGGCTGTGTGCTGAGCTGGGCTGGTGGAATGGTGCCCTTGGAAGGGCTGCAGAGAGGGCCTGTGTTGTCACGCTCGTGCTGCTCTTAGTCACAGCAGCGGCGGGACTGCAGCTGGCACGGGGATGTGCCTGTGCTTGTCAGACTTGCTGCTGCTGCTTTTGTCTGGGCTTAGGGAGGGAAGGAGCAAGGCATTCCCTGCCTGATTTGTCCACTTATAGATATTATCTTGGGAGAGGTGATGATGGAGTCCATGTAGTGTCTATTGTGTTGTTGCCATCTGCTGCCCAACAGACATGGCTTCCCATGGAAACCAGTATATATTTAAAAAAAATATAATACTGGTTATTCATGCAGGCATCTTTGGAAGTTTTTTTCCATTTCAGTGAAAAATCTGTGGAACAACAAGGAATAAAAATGGGTGATTTTGCTCAGTGTTAATTGTGTTAAAAATCTTAATTTCTACCATATTAGAATTTAGCTGGCAGCTGTGTTGCAGAAATTTATTGGTATGTATTGAGGATGTGTATACACACATATATTTTCTCAGTTATATAAAATATATCTCCATCCTTTTCTATACATTTGTTTATGTAGCAGTCTTTTAAAGTTTTGTTTTGTTTTCGTTAGTTACAGGAAAACATTCCTGTAGGAACAGTAGGCTTAAAGACAAGGAAATTAAGAATGGTAAAAGCAAATCTGTTTCAAAATGCAGTCTTTGTTCTCAGGCCATGTTTTAAGTTATGTAGTGTTACAAGTTTGAAGTCTTTCCAAAGGACATTATCTCAATATTAGCTGTAGCTGGTCGGAAATATTTGTCCTTATCCTGGAGTGTCCTGCAGTCCCTTGTCAGCCTCGGTGAGTAACAGAAGCTGTAAAGCTGACTTTGCTTGCTGTGAGAGGATTTTCTGAGAATAGAAAGATGTGACTGTTTCCTCAAGTAGTCCTGCACAGTTTGTTCTCCTCTGATGCCCCTCTGTTCCACCTCCTCCTCCCAGGGATTTGTACATGGAGTTCTGCAGCGCTGGGAAGTCCAGCCATGACTGATCTCCCTGTACTCCAGCACTCACACATAATGGCATCAGGAGTTGTTGGAAGATAAAATAGCCTTTAAAGCTCTGATTCACCTGAAGTAGCTTGGGGGAGGGAATTTGTAGGCCTGGTTTGTTCTGTTGATGGTGGTTAAGTAGGTGTATAGGATGGAGTGATGTGCTTTTCTACTGAGGAGCCCAGAGGAGTTTTCTGCTTAAGGTTTCTCCCCCAGCAAAATCCAAGTGTTGCCCTTTGAGGTGGTCAGACATTTATGAAGGGCTGGATTAGCTGAGCATGTCTGTTATTAAATTGCTTTTCTTTTATCTGACTGGAAGTGCTTAGCAGGTTTAATTTCAAATTAGTATGAATGACTCCTGAAATCCCAGATTCCAAGTATGCCTTAAATTGAAGCTAGGTTTTGTGAAGATGAGTATTTAAGCATCAATAAAAAGTTTTTCCAGTCATCTCTTTGTTTCTTGGAAGTGTGTGTCTATCAGTTAGCTGTGAGAACTATCAGTTAATAATTCCTTATTGTAACTAAGGCAGTTGAGAAATTATTCCTGTTTGGAGGACAGTTTGGCATCTTACCTGGCAGCAGGGAAAAGCTGGGTGGCAGTCGCTGGTGCTTTTGCCACACCTGTCTCTACAATCATTTTTTGGAGCATACCTGAAAATAGATATTAAATTTAGATTTTTTTTTTTAAAAAATTGTTTTTACTCTTAGCGATGAAGTGGTGGCAGGACTGGTGCAGCAGTGCACAGCAATGTGTCTGTCTTGGGACAGTCTCAAGATTTACTGCTCTTCTGTGACCATTTTAACTAAAAGCTTTATGAGCACCTGAAGGCTTCAGTCATTTTCTTTCCCAGTATAACAAAATTAGTTCTTCCAGGTTTCAAACCAAATAGGTTCTTCTTTTTTTTTTTTTCTTTTCATTTGCTTTGATTGTGTATTTGTTCATCTTTTAGGTCTTTCACTGTCTCTATCAACAGAAGAAAATACATTTTTTTTCGTTTAACTATTTCTAAGAATTTTTAATTTTTTTAAGTTTTTAATGGAGTAGAGTAGCAATGAGCTCATTACAGACAAAAGGGAAATTGCTCATTCCACAGTTGTAATGTGCTGCTCAGGAGCAGCAGTGTGTCTTGTCTTTTTGCAAAATCTTACCTGCCCAGATCAGTATGAATCTGCTGTACTAATTCACGTTCCCTCCTCTTGTGATAACAGAAATAACAGCTTGGTGTATATATGAGCAGTGAACTGATTCAGCTGAAAATAAACCTGGAAAATCATATGGTTAACTCTTAGCTAAATCTGTTTCCAGATTCATTTCACCATATTGTGGAATAAATTCTGGTTCTGGTCAAAGGGAAGAAGCAGCAGTAAGGGCCCAGATGTAAGAAAATGGGACTGTACCTTTTGAACTAGCTTAAAGTACTAATGCATTTTTTCCCAGTAAAATTTTTCTCAGGAATTTGCCAAGATGAAAATTCTCAGGAATTTGCTCAAGAACACCAATGTAAAGTTATTTTCTGGAGTTTCATGTTGATACTTGAGTATTTGGTTGTGTAGGGTAATCTGTGCTTTAGGTTAAATGTCTGCTTTTGCCAAACCTGCCACTTCTTTGGTGGTTCTGACTTTTGGAATGTGAGAGAGATGCAGAGCAAAGCACGTCTTCCATATTTTCAAAATTTCTTACTGAACTAGAGGGCTTTTTCAGGCAGGGATGTTTCTTTATTCAACACTGATTTGTGCAGTCAGTTGCCCAGTTCTGATAGCAGTAAGGTGTTTAATTCTGTTGCTCTGCAAAGCATGGGCTGTTCTGTTCTTTTGGTGTGTCTGTCTGACCTCTTCAAAACATTTCTCTGTAAACTTTTGTACTCTGATCTCAAGTTCTGTGTTGTTAAACTGTGGAGTGTGTCATCCATGTCCTTCAAAAGCCAGTGCTCTGATGCTGGGATATACAAAGTTCTGTAAGCTACATGGCATGCTTTATCTTGAAGGGAAAATGAGAATTTGCTTCCTTTTTGTTGCCCTCCCAACTACTTATCTACTAAGAAATTAACTTACTTGTCTAGTAAAAAATCTACAGGACTACTAAGAGATTTAAAATATTTTTATAATAACCAGTCTGTTGATTTTAAGAGTAGTTACTCAGCAGAGATTCCAAACCAGCAGTGTCCTCAGCAGTGCTCTTCTCCCCTCTCTAAGGCNTGAAGTAGCTTGGGGGAGGGAATTTGTAGGCCTGGTTTGTTCTGTTGATGGTGGTTAAGTAGGTGTATAGGATGGAGTGATGTGTTTTTCTACTGAGGAGCCCAGAGGAGTTTTCTGCTTAAGGTTTCTCCCCCAGCAAAATCCAAGTGTTGCCCTTTGAGGTGGTCAGACATTTATGAAGGGCTGGATTAGCTGAGCATGTCTGTTATTAAATTGCTTTTCTTTTATCTGACTGGAAGTGCTTAGCAGGTTTAATTTCAAATTAGTATGAATGACTCCTGAAATCCCAGATTCCAAGTATGCCTTAAATTGAAGCTAGGTTTTGTGAAGATGAGTATTTAAGCATCAATAAAAAGTTTTTCCAGTCATCTCTTTGTTTCTTGGAAGTGTGTGTCTATCAGTTAGCTGTGAGAACTATCAGTTAATTATTCCTTATTGTAACTAAGGTAGTTGAGAAATTCTTCCTGTTTAGAGGACAGTTTGGCATCTTACCTGGCAGCAGGGAAAAGCTGGGTGGCAGTCGCTGGTGCTTTTGCCACACCTGTCTCTACAATCATTTTTTGGAGCATACCTGAAAATAGATATTAAATTTAGATTTTTTTTTTTAAAAAATTGTTTTTACTCTTAGCGATGAAGTGGTGGCAGGACTGGTGCAGCAGTGCACAGCAATGTGTCTGTCTTGGGACAGTCTCAAGATTTACTGCTCTTCTGTGACCATTTTAACTAAAAGCTTTATGAGCACCTGAAGGCTTCAGTCATTTTCTTTCCCAGTATAACAAAATTAGTTCTTCCAGGTTTCAAACCAAATAGGTTCTTCTTTTTTTTTTTTTCTTTTCATTTGCTTTGATTGTGTATTTGTTCATCTTTTAGGTCTTTCACTGTCTCTATCAACAGAAGAAAATACATTTTTTTTCGTTTAACTATTTCTAAGAATTTTTAATTTTTTTAAGTTTTTAATGGAGTAGAGTAGCAATGAGCTCATTACAGACAAAAGGGAAATTGCTCATTCCACAGTTGTAATGTGCTGCTCAGGAGCAGCAGTGTGTCTTGTCTTTTTGCAAAATCTTACCTGCCCAGATCAGTATGAATCTGCTGTACTAATTCACGTTCCCTCCTCTTGTGATAACAGAAATAACAGCTTGGTGTATATATGAGCAGTGAACTGATTCAGCTGAAAATAAACCTGGAAAATCATATGGTTAACTCTTAGCTAAATCTGTTTCCAGATTCATTTCACCATATTGTGGAATAAATTCTGGTTCTGGTCAAAGGGAAGAAGCAGCAGTAAGGGCCCAGATGTAAGAAAATGGGACTGTACCTTTTGAACTAGCTTAAAGTACTAATGCATTTTTTCCCAGTAAAATTTTTCTCAGGAATTTGCAAGAACACCAATGTAAAGTTATTTTCTGGAGTTTCATGTTGATACTTGAGTATTTGGTTGTGTAGGGTAATCTGTGCTTTAGGTTAAATGTCTGCTTTTGCCAAACCTGCCACTTCTTTGGTGGTTCTGACTTTTGGAATGTGAGAGAGATGCAGAGCAAAGCACGTCTTCCATATTTTCAAAATTTCTTACTGAACTAGAGGGCTTTTTCAGGCAGGGATGTTTCTTTATTCAACACTGATTTGTGCAGTCAGTTGCCCAGTTCTGATAGCAGTAAGGTGTTTAATTCTGTTGCTCTGCAAAGCATGGGCTGTTCTGTTCTTTTGGTGTGTCTGTCTGACCTCTTCAAAACATTTCTCTGTAAACTTTTGTACTCTGATCTCAAGTTCTGTGTTGTTAAACTGTGGAGTGTGTCATCCATGTCCTTCAAAAGCCAGTGCTCTGATGCTGGGATATATAAAGTTCTGTAAGCTACATGACATGCTTTATCTTGAAGGGAAAATGAGAATTTGCTTCCTTTTTGTTGCCCTCCCAACTACTTATCTACTAAGAAATTAACTTACTTGTCTAGTAAAAAATCTACAGGACTACTAAGAGAGTTAAAATATTTTTATAATAACCAGTCTGTTGATTTTAAGAGTGGTTACTCAGCAGAGATTCCAAGCCAGCAGTGTCCTCAGCAGTGCTCTGCTCCCCTCTCTAAGGCACGTGTGGTGATACCAGCCAGTTCTGAGCAGTGCCACAGATCCAGCACTCCAGGACAGCTTCTCATTCCTTGCTGAGCACCTCTGTCCCTTTGGCTCATCTTTCTGTCAACCCTTTTAACTGCCCCAAAGACACCTGGTCTCACCTGATCTCAGACTCTGGCAGTTGTGCCATCCTCTCCTGGGCCCCCCTCACTGTGGTCCATGACAGGGAGCTGTGCCTGCCCCAGGCTCTTGGCCAGGTGGGAAGCCCAACCTTTTCTGCCTGGGTGATGGTGGTGGTGGTCCTGTGCCAGTAATTGCATTCCCCAGCCTTCTGAATTCCTGCACAGACAGGATTAATGTTAAGAGCAGCTCTGTTCTTTAAAGGGTGGTTATGTGAGGAAGTGAAATGAGGTTTGTACCTGACTCCCTCCCTGGTAAGGCTCACTTACCTTTGACAGAATTGCATAATGTATGTTCTGTAACTAATAGCTGAATTGGGACTTAGTGTGTAGGAAATAAATTTACCTGATGCAACCCTTCTGGTGGGGAAAAATCTGGATGGTGTGCTTCTTGGGGAGTAATAAAGGCTAATAACTTGGAAGTAAATTAGGCAGCTCATGTGTCTTTTTCCCCTTTTTTTTCTATTTCTAGAACCACAGAGCAGACCCAGAAGAACTCTTCACAAAGTTGGAACGCATTGGGAAGGGCTCCTTTGGTGAGGTCTTCAAAGGAATTGATAATCGGACACAGCAAGTGGTTGCCATAAAAATCATAGACCTTGAGGAAGCAGAAGATGAAATAGAAGATATACAGCAAGAGATAACTGTTTTAAGTCAGTGTGATAGTCCTTATGTAACAAAATACTATGGATCATATTTAAAGGTAATGTATAATATTGCACAAAGAATGCTGCTACGAAAATAATCTAAAATTAAGGAAGATTTATCATGCCAACTTGGCATTTTTAGTAGGTTTTTATTTTTCTTTGAACAGAGTTTTTCACTTTATTTTTCTCTTTTTGCTGTTTGCTCTTCGGGCCTGGGATTTGCACAAAATGGCTAAAGAATGAACAGAGTTGATAAAGGAGTCTTTTTGCCATTGCTTTTGGGCCTTGATTTTCTCTCCTCCCTCCACAATCCCTAGCACAGTTTTGTGACCTTTCTGAGCAAAAGAAATACACCTTCATAGTTACAGAAGCAAAAGCTGTTCCTGTGTGGAAAGAAACCCTGCATCATGTAAAATGGGTTGGCAGTTATGCAGCTTAGCAGGCCTGAGACAAAGTAACACTGACATCAGCAGTTATGTAACCACTGTGTGAAATATTATCTAAGGCATAATTTGACAAACAAGCAAAATAAAACCTACAGAAAGCCAAAATGTTGAGTAAAACTTTTCACCTTAAGTACTGCTTAAATGTTTTGCACTGCTGACATATTTTAAGTGACTTTTAAAAAATCCCTGAAAACATTTAATGAAAGCTAAAGTTGTAGTGATAGTTCAAATATATTAAGTATCTGGGAGGGGTTATTTGCTTGTGTTTGATTTTTTGTTGGTTTTGGTTTGTTTGCTTCACTTTGGGAGGTTTTTCTGGTTGGTTCTGTTTTTTGGTGCTTGGTCTCCCTCTCAGCATTTCTGCTTTCTTAAGGTGTAGTGGGGTTTTGTACATTTTAGAGACAGATTTCTGATAAGCTTTCTCTGTCTCACACTTGTATTTGAAGAATTTTATATTTAATATTCTTTGTAGATTTTGCTTTTTTCCGTTTAAATGGCAAAGTATTCAATCTTTTATATTTTAATACTAAGTGGGCAAGTTATTTTTCCAATATTTCCAGTATATTTAGTATACTCCAAATACTAACTTTTCCTTTTGTAAAACTAATGTAAGGCAGCTGTAGTAGCTTTGCTGTTTACTGGGTGTTCTTCACACCTGACTACACATACAAATTGCCATTGATAACTCATTTTTGCTTCTCTTTATTGGGCTCAATTGGTGGGATTTTTGTTGTGTTTGTGAATAAGTAATAAATGTCTGAGAAGTGGGATTTACTTTCTACTATCACAGCATATTAGAACAAGGAGGTTCATCTCAAGATAGCTTTGAGTTCATCTAGTAAGGTTCCCCTGGAGCAGGGTACAAATGGTGCTGCAGATCCAGACATGATCAGTCTTTTTTACAGGCCTTTATTTTCTGTGATGAGCTAAGTCCTAAATTCTATTCTCCTGCATATCCATCATTTCAGCTTTGTGCTGTAAAAGCCCAGTTGTTTGCCCTGAAGTACAAACAGGTCAAAGTAAGTCATGGAAAGTGTTCTTACTTGTCAGTGTTTTTGCTTGGAAAAGTGTTTTGTGAAATCTCAGAACTGAACAGTGATTTCAGCAGCTATGAATGGAGGAATTAAACTTTGATTGGGTGGGGATTTATTTTGTTTGTTCTTTGTTTTCACAGAGGTGGGGGGTGGAAAAAGCTTTATAAGTTATGTATTGGATGGGGAAAGAAAATAGTCTTATCACTATTTACAGCAATATAGGTGTGGAAAGTAAAGTCTAGCTATTCTATCAGTGCTATCCAGCTATTAAATTCTGCTTAGGTTTTTATTTTAAAAAATTCTTGGCAAATGTAGGATCATGTTAATGCAGCAGTACTCTCCTAACCACTCTGTGAGTTCTTTCCATTTCTGTTCTAAATGGATACATTCTGAAAGATTAATGCTGATCTCTTGTTTACTTTTCACACTTGGAAAGCTTTGGGGGAAGGAAAATTTCTGTGCATGGAGTTTGGGGAGGTGTTTGTGGACTTTGGTTACTTTCTCATTCCTTTAAGAAATTCCTCTTGGAAAAAAAACCCAACAAAACAACAACAACAAAAAGTAAAAAATTGTTCACAGGAATGTTTTGCATCCCAGAGTAGCATGAGAGGTAGTTCTGCTGCTTGTTATTCCCCACATAAAATGAATAAAATGTCCACAAATAAATTAATACCTTTAATTCTATCATTAAAAATAAATAAAACAACTTTTT
>WBNQ01078642.1:5118-17140 GCA_013401375.1 Spizella passerina
TTCCTATCAAAGTGGTTTTTATGTCTAGCCTTAGTGATGATTCAAGAAACCACTAATTATTCAGCAGAGTTAAATGTTGCAGATGTGCTTCTCACTCAAAGGACATGAGGCAGGTCTTCAGTTACCATCTGATCACGTTGCTTCCGTCAGAAACTGCGCTAATTCTGAGTGGCTTTTCCACCCACTCTGAGGAGCTCAAGCAGCTTGTTTGGCTTGAGTATGAACTGCCTGTAGGTCTGCTGGAAAACTTTTTCCTAGGAAGCAAGCTTTTTCTATTCAGGCTATTGGCTTTTCTGGCCTGAATCTTTCCTTAGAGAGTGCCATATTACCTGTATGGCTGGAGGACTGTCTCTATGGAAAGCTTGCATTTTCCTTGGGAGAAGGAGGCTGAGCACAGCAGCCTGGCTGGATACCATGTGCAGTGGTCTTCCAGACCAAGGGAGGCTTTTGCCTATTCCTGTCTCTAAAGTAATTTTGTAAATAGAGCTTTAGGGGAGAAAAGTAAGTCTAGTTGTAACACTTTGGTAGATTTCTATATTTGCAAGCAGTTTCCACATGATTGACAGTTTTGGGCATTGTTTGAGGACTGTTTGCTCTCCAAGCAAATTCATTCTTTTGGGAAGTTGGAGGAGGGGGTTCCTGCTGAGGTTAGCTGGATTCATCTGGGTGTTACAGTTCTATTGAGCCTTCTGACAAGCCTTTCTTCATGCCTGAAGTTCTTTATTTTCTCAATTTTTGACCTCACTGGTTAAAGCCAATGCTAATTTGCAGCGAAACTGGGTTTTACGGACAGGGGAAGAACCATTACCTGCAGCAGTGCATCAGAAAGGCTTAGCTTGCAGAATGCTTAAATACTGAGCACTTACTGTCTTTGCTTTCCATTCTAGGTAAAGAGTTCTGGGTTTTTTCCTTCAAAGTAGACAAAAGTAAATGTTGCTCAAACCCCTTTCACAGCTGCTATCTTATTCTTTTTGACTATCTTATTGTTGTTCTTCATAACCTGAAAGTTTCTGTAAACAACAAGATCATTGTTCTGTAGAGAAGCCACAGATTATCTTTTAGATAATGCCCAGCTTGGACATGAGTAATCTGGTACTCTAGACTGAGTCAGCTGGGACAACTTGAACTTCATGCAAAGATGCAAAGGTAGTCTTCTTTTCTTTGTGATTTTTACATGTCAAGGTTATGACAGATTATAACCAAAGTGACAAAGCAGTAGATGAGCACTAAGATGAAAATCTTTATCCAGGCAGAGAGGACAGGACTGATGCGTCAGTAAGCGCTGTCGCTGTACTTTGACAGATTAGGTGTAGAAAGGAAGTTGCAGTGAAAATGCACATTTTGCAGAAACTGGGAAGAATAAATGCTTTTCAACTGGTTTATCTGTATTTTTGTGCTCTTTAAGGTTTTTTGATAGATTTTAAATGGAACAGGAGTAGAATAATTTGAGGCAAAGGACTGCAGGTAACTTGAGGCGAAGGATTGCAGGTAACTTGAATCTGAAGGTCAGCTGGGTTTAAGTTATCCACTATCTGTTGATAAGCTTAAGTAACTCCAGTGGCTTGCCACTGTAGTTTTCTTTTCCAGGAACTGACCTGGTTTTTCCTTATCTCTCTACCTGTCTTTGTTCTATAAATATTTCTGATGAGAACTTCAGTAATCTAGGCAGAAGTAGCAATTTACTTGCCTAGAACACACAGGCATCTCTCTCTGCTCCCCCTGCCCTTTCCAGGAGATGTTCTCCAGCTCTTTGGTCGCAGCAGCCACTTTCAGGCAAAGGGGACAGATTCTTGTCAGCAGTTTGGCTATTGCAGCCCTGGGTTCATCTGGCCTACTAGGTGTACACTGCCACACTTTGACTTTTTGGTCTTTACTTTATCCTTCTGTTTCGGTTCTTTTCCCAGTGCTCCTGACTGACTCAAACTCAGCTTTGGTTAAAAAAAAAAATAAAAAAAAAAAAGAGTGGCCCTGAAGTAAACATTTGGAAATATAGCACTGTTGTAAAACCAGTATCTGGAGTATTCAGAGTATTCTTGATTAAGGAAATGTAACCCAGGAGGAAGCCTCCTTTGGCAAATTGTCAGAAGCCTGTGAGATTCATATTGCTTGCTGGCATGTCTGGTTTGTCCTTCCAACTACCCTTACTTTTTTCCCCAGTTGGTATCCGTGTTTATTGCATTTATTATTTCCAAAAAAATCCCCTAGTATTTTGCTAATGGTTGGATGATGATCCTCTTACAGGATGGAGATTTCTCCATTGTAGATGTCACATCTTTCATTTCTTCACTAAGTTGTGCATGGCCTTCTGTGAGTTACCAAACAGTGTTTTTTCCCAGAATAAAAAATAACTATTTTCACAGGTTACCACTTTGTCATCCAGGTGCTATAACTGCTGATGTGCTTCTCAGAGCTGGAACTTTATGCTTACAAAACATCAAGATTCAATTTCAGTTAAGCCAGGGAAAAGGCCTAGGAGCTACAGCTACTGCCCTTCCCATTGCAGCTTTTCTCCTTTACTCACTCCAATGCAGCTTTTGCTAACAGAATGTCTATTTCCAAATGGAGATAGGCTAAAAACCTAGGTAATAATAGGGATTTTATAGCCTTTTTAAATAAAGGAATTCTGAACTAAGCCCGTGAAGCATTAATCCCTTGGCCATTCAGTGAAGGTGCCCTAAGTGGCACATCTGTTTCCTACAGCTGTTTTTGGTGTCTTTACTTCCATTCAACAGTCATCAAAGCCCTGCTGGAAACCCTAATCACCCATATATCTGTTGGAGAGAAACATTTACAGAATATACAAAACAGTGAATCAATGCAGATACTGGGTTCTACAAATCATCAGCTTAAAGTTTTGTTCGTTCTGATATTTTCTCTCATTAAAAAAATCTGAGTGATATTTTTCTTTTTTTTTAAACTTCTGACAGATTGAAGACTGTTTCCAGGGGACGTGGAAATATGCAAATTATTTTGGCCCAGGGTTCATTTCCTAGCAGATACTATTCTTCATTTTACTGTTGAGTGAGTAAGCAACAGTTACCTACAGTCTCATGGGATATTTTTTCTATTCCCATTAGCAAGAACCTCTGGTGGTGGTGGGGGGCTTTCTTCTCCTGCTACTGTAACAACTGAAGAAAAATTTAATTAAATGTGGTCCTCAATCCAGTTTATACTCCCCTGTTGCAAAAAGAATCTGTTCTGTGACACTGAAGGATTTGTTTTTTCCCAGCTGCTGTTAGTGGAATTTGAGGCTTTGAGTAATTGGGTTCAAAACCATCCTTTGAGGTAGGCATTTTATCTTCTCACTTAGGCATTACACCTTCTACCAAATCAGAGCAGTACATAGACAAATGTATTTGAAGAATGGCAGAATTGATCTAATCTTGTTAGGTGACATATAAAAATACCTGTCTGTTACTTCTACTTGTACAATAGTTATAATCAACCAGCATGGTGATTATCTGATTATCTATTTTACATTTATTAGTACTCCTACAGATAGAATAAGCAATTCCATCATGACTGAGGTTATTCTTTTGTTTAATTAGTAAAAATACGAATTTTCTGTTCAGAGTTTGTCATACAGAACTTTTTTTTCCCCCAAAAACATGATGTACTGTTTCTTAAATCCTCTACTGAGTCAAATTCAGTATTATTTGCTGTGTGAAAATGAGACAAGATGCTGAAATTTACTTTTGGATAGTATCATAGTCATGCTCAGAGCACCAGTAATCCCTCGCTGGGGCTTTGGTTTTGCAGATTTAGGCCAAGTCTCTGCTAAAAAATTATGCAGATCAAGGTCCATCTGGTCTGACAGACATTCTCCTGAGCCAGACTTGCACTTTTTCAGTTAAATCTGTCCAAGAAGCCTGAAGCACAGTGATAGAATTGCATTCAAAGTTTGGCTGGGTGGTGGATGCCATCCTTCACTCAGCACTGGGTGGGTGAGTGAGGAGCTCTGATCCCCCACTGCTGCCTCAGCAGTGCAGGGCTGTCCCTGCTCTGTGCTGCTCCAGAGCACAGTGCTCATGGGCAGGGGCTGATGCTCTGCCCACAAGTGTGCCAGCATCCAAGGCAGCCTCTGCAGCTCTGGCATGTTGCCCAAGACAGTTTCTTTCCCCACTTGGTTGGCTGGGGCACACAGGGCCTTAAGTAACTACAGGGATGTACTCAGTGAGTAGTTAGCATGGGATATGTACATAAAGTTTTAAAACCAGTGTTGGAGGCATCTCAGTGGCATAGCTGTTTGTCTCACTGAAGAAGAGGAGTATCATGGATCTGTTGCAGAAAAAAAAAAGTACATATTTATTTTAGAAGAAAAACACAAAGGTGCTCAGTGTATTAAGTTGGGGGTTTGGAGTTAAATGTATCAAAGCTAAATGAGCAATGGTGAAAGTATTTTACTGCATGTTAGACTGGTTGGACTGAAAAGTGATGTGGGTAAAATGCTGGCACACAGCACAGATTACTGTTTCCTTTTTGTGCTTAACTGCACTGTTACTGCACCTTGGGACTTAAAGAGCTGTCACTGAAAGTCATGGCTGGGTCAAATGCATGCTCTTATTTATGACATGCAGCAGGGTGTGTGTCATCCTAAAAATGTTTTATTGACCTCCTAAAGATGTGCTGTGCATGAAGAGTCATTTTCACAGGATGTAGGGAGGGAATTTTCTCTAGTTATTAATTTCTGAGTCTTATCACAGTGATAGTTACCAGTGTACAGGAGATGCTGTATCTTTTTGAAGTGCAGATTGTGTATCTGATTTCATGCTTTCTTATCCTGCTGCTTAGGAGTTCCTGGCCTGCACTTCTACCAGCATAACTCTCATCTTAAGAGCTATGCCACCTACCTGAGGTTCAGGTTAATTAATTTTTTTGTCAAGAAAAGGCACCTCTCTCAACATTTCATTTCTAGAAGGAGCCTTCAGATGTTTTCACTTGTCAGTTCTCCATCCACAATATTAAGAAGGAAGGGTTTTATTGTGACAAATAAGTAGAACTTAACAAAATTAAATGGTGCTGGTCTGGATGCAATCTGTACTCAGATCTGTATGGTCAGGAGGTTTATGGTTCTCTGGAGGTAAAGGATATGTGTTAGTACTAAGACTGGTTCAGGGTGGTGTTGGTGGACAAGTGATGCAGTGTCTGTTGCAGAGTAGATACTGCTGCACTTTCCAGAGGCAGCTCCATCCTCAGCCTTGTAGCAGCTGAGGCAGGAATTCAACCTGATTTCACCCAGTTTAGAAATAAGGAAACTAATGAAGGTTTTCAGTACTGCTTGGATTCTGACAAACTGGGTTTTCTTTCCTACTGGACCCCCTGGTTTGTGTGGATTTTTTGTCTCATGGAGTGCTAATGCCAATAAGGCCTCCCAGGCACTGTGTAAAGAATGTTTCTGAGAAGACCCATGAATCATCTTTCTGTTCTGTAGGCAGATACATCATTGGTGAGAAGATAAGAAAGATTTGGGCATACTGATTTCTTTTACATTTTCTCATGTGCCCAGAATTTAAGACTGCAAGGAAAGGCTCATGGTATCTTTAACAAGCACAAAAAAAGAATGATTGAAGCACTTAAGAAGCTTCAGAATAAGTTTTCCCGTAGATCTTGACAGTTTAGATGCTCTAAATGGGTTTTCAGACACCTACTTTATGATCACCTGTGTGCTTGGCAGACAGTTGCATGGACTCTTTTTCCTCTCTCTCACTGTCTCTGTCTTTCTTTGCAGAACTGATTTGCTCATCTAGAGGTAGGGCAGGTGGATTTTGGGAGAGTATCTGCTCTCTCAGGGCTGGTCACTCTGGTGAAAGACCTTGAATCAGACTGTTGATGCAGAGGAGGCATCTTGCCCTTTGCTCTCTACTCTTCTGGTTGGCAGTGTTTTGAGATGAACTGAGCTTTTACTATTGTGCAAAATAAAGTTCCTTCTCCGCTGAGGGACAGAATTTTTTGTCCTCAGTCCCAGATCCTGTGACTACAAGGACAGAATATGCCAGGCTCAAGGTTTGGTAGGACATAGTGCCAGCACTTAGTTATGCGTGCAGAGGAGCAGTTGCCACAAAAGCAGTGGCACTCAAAACGTGGTGCGGGCAGACTGCCTGCTTAAATTCATGGTCACTTGGCAGCAGCATTGTGGCACAAGTGTCCTGCCAAGTCGTGAGCTGGCACACTGCCCTCCATTTAGACTGGGACGGTAGGCAGCCAAGTGACCAGCAGCTGTGGCTGTGAATAGCAGGAGGGCGCTAGTCCAAGAACAACAAGAAGAAAAAGCTTCTTCTTCTACATCTAGAGATTTTGTTGGCTCTTCCAGACATGTCTTCTCATTTCAAAAGGATCTGGAGGGTGCCCTAATACAGCTGCCCTTTTTGAATCCTGTCCGCTGGGATCTCCCAGTTACAGGATTCTGCATTAGCACATGTTGTTGCCCAGTCTGTGACTGCAGTAGACAGAAGTGTGTTTGCTTGAATGTATAGAAATGAAATTTGCAGCTTCAAGGAGAGGATTCATTGTTTCTCTGCTCCCTTTGTTTGAGCAGGACAAGTGAAGTGACCCATAAAAATTTGTCTGCATCCTGCAAATGGCTTCTACACCAGCTTTCCTCCTAATGGCTGCATGAGGATTGGTTTTTATCTTTAAGGATGCCAAAGTGCTTGAATAAATGTAGTTTACGGTTTTTAAAGAGGTTGACAGATGTCAACGGGGGCATCAGATTGCTCATTCTTTATACAGCCCTTCAGATAGCAGAAGTGATTCTCTGTCCCCATCCAGTTCTACACTACAGCCTGAAGATGTGATCTGTCACAGGCAACCTCAAGCACATCCCCAAAATCCCCACACAAACAAAAAATCTGAAACGAATTCTCTGGAAAACAGCACAAAGTCAAACAGTAAGTTTAATGCTGGGATGTGCACGGCAGAGGTCCCACTTCAAGTGGCAACATGTATAAAGCTGTATGCTCAGTGTACTTAGGGAAATTGATGGGGTCGGGGTAGAACAAAGTCCACACAAACCCTGCCTAGGAAGCTCAAGGGTGTCACTGTCTCTGCAGCCGCACTTCTTACATGCTGAACACAGGGAAGTGATTTCCCCTAGTCTGTCATAGAAGGTTGATGTTGTGGTACAGACTCATGATCTATTTAAAGGCATTTCTGCATCAGCCTCCAAGATCTTTACCCCAGCATCTCTCATTAGCTGTCAGTCTGGTGGAATTTTCTGGCTTTTGAAGTGGATTTTCCTGCTTGTGGTCAAAGAAAATGGCAACAAGGACTTGGGAGAGAGTGTGAGCCAGACTCCCTGTTGACCGCAGAGCTTCCCTCACCATTTGTCATAGAAATACTCAAATAGCTTTCCAGCCAAGTCTCTGAGAAATAAAAACTTTACAGCACTAGCATCTTTAGGCTGTGTATCTCAGAGACAAGTATTGGCAGCTGGGTCTGAGTGCCCACCATGGATGTGATGCCTCTCACCATCTTTATCTTCTTGTCTGTTGAGAGGAACAGTAATGGCCCTGGGAACTGTGGGAGCACTGATGGGACATGGCATTAAGGAGTACTAGATATGCACAGGGACACCTCCAGGCCCCTCTCAGTGATTCCTGCTGCAATTTCTCTGCTGGCAGCATCCTCAGTGGGCTAGAGATAAGCACTTTGCTCAATCAAAACCTAAACTGCAGATGTTGGCCAGCTGCACGCAGCTGGACCAAAGCTCCACTCATCTTGACAAAGAAGCCAAAACCAAGTCCTTACAAAGGCAGAGGCTCGAATGAAACTGAAATGATTAGTCTCCTCATGCAGCACCCCAGCTTCTAGCAGCAGGGGTAGACATCAGCAATTCTTCATGCTGAATAACTAGGGCACAATGAGAGGCATATAAGACTCAAGTGTCTTCAAGGAGGAACTGCAAGATGATTAATGCTGCAATAGCTGCTTAATTACAAATGCATGTTGGTCGCCAGATGATATCTAGGCTGAATTTAAGGTCTGAATCTTTGCCTGTGAAATATGATCTGGATATCATTGGCATGACAATGAAGGATATGTGTGTTGATAGTTCACTGGGGTAAAAAAAAGACTAAGTGTAATGGTTTAGAAATGCAAAGTCTAAGATACCATGTACAGGTTTTAGTGCATTTGATGAGACATTTTTGAGACATTTAAAAGCAACTCTTTTTTTTTTTTTTTTTTGTGAAGGACGCATTTGGAGAAAAATGAGAAGTGATGCAGCTTTGTCTGGTTACCCAGATAAAACCTGCAAACATAACTATGTCTTTGGAGAGCCTCTGTACTCTCTGTTGTACAGAGTTCTGTTGAGTTACTTGCTTTTGTGATCTTTTGAAGGGTGAGGCCCCAAGGCTGTTGTATGATTACCCAGTAATACCACTGGATTAATATGTCTGCATAGTTTGTGAATTGTAAGCATGACTTAAATATAGCTCCTTGCCAGGCAGGGTGAGGCAGCAGGCGGGAGGCAGTGCAGCCAAGCGGGGTGACTGGGGAGACATGTCCTGCGCTTTGGCTTTTCCAGAGCTTTCAGCAAACAGCAAAGTCCATGTCAGGGCTGCCCTGCAAGCACAAAAGTTAAATGGGAGCTAAGAGTGGCAGGCTGCATCAGCTCTTGGAGTGGCTCAGGCAGGAAGCCTCTTGAGGCAGGTGTGTTGGTAGCACCGTGAAGCATTCTTTAGAGTTGCTTTGCTCGAGAGTTGGTAAGAGAGTTTGTGGTGGTCTGAAAGGTCTCCAAGGTCTGAAAGGCTGGGCACAGCCTGGTGCAGCATGGCTGGAGCACTGCAGTACCTCAGGGCAAGGATGGAGGTGGGCATCGCAGTGGGGAGTTCTGTAGCAGGACAGCAGTGTTGGTCTGTCCATGGGTTAATTGGGTTAATACCATGTGTTTACAAGTTGTGACCTGTAAGGTCAGGAGGGGGTTTCCTTTGACTTTTTGGGGATGTTTGATGGAGTCTGGTGCTTTTATGTGTGGAAGTGAAGGTGAAGGACGTAGTTCCATGCTGGTATGTAGCCTGCATTATGATTGTGTCACATTGCAGTGTAACTTCACAGGTTCCTTCAGTGGGGGCACTGGCCTGTCACTGGTTCCATACGTGTTCTTCAGGGTAGTACAGGGTATTACAGCAGTGCTGTGTAAGTCACTATTTGTAATACTCTACTGTGTGCAAAGAGGTAACCTTAATGAGTTATTTCTGATTATGATTTGGGTGATATCAGTAATTCAGCTTCATCTGCTCTGACTTAACTTTCAAAGCAGCTATATATCTTACCTCTTTTTACTTTTCATGATGCACAGATCTAACCACTTGTCAAGGAAATAAAGATTTGTTGAAACGTTAGAGTTATATTTTCAAAATTGGCATAAACAAAAATTGGCATAAACAAAATCTAATTTTATACTTAATGCAGTAATTGTAGTGGAGGGTGTCTGTGAGGGCATAACCAAAATAAATTTTAGCATAAAAATATTTAGAAATAAAACTTTATTCAGTTTATTGATTTAATTGCCATCACATTAACTGTTTCCTCACTTTGATTGTGCAAATCCTGGACAAAGTGTAGGTGGATTTAATTTTTTTCCGATGTGATCTCAGTCTGTTCAAGCTGCAGTATAAATTGATGGGATTCCGTTTGAGCCTGCCCCTGGCCAGAAAGCCAGTAAGCATTGACTCAAAGCTGCAAAGAGAAAGAAGGAGAAGGTGTTAACTCATCCAGGGTTTAAATGGGTCTTTTCCTGGCACAAAATAGCCTGGCAATTTGACATCAGCCACTCAGCAGAGCAGAATAGGACAATGTCATTGCCCATTACAACTGGTACCAATTCAACTTTTAATTTCAACGTGCCAGCAAAATAAGAGTAAAGACAGGCACCCTTCTTTTACTTGCTACACCTGTCTTTATATGTATGGAGTTTGGACTATACTGATTTTATTTCTTTGCATACAATGCAGCAATTTTCCATGCCACTCTTCATAGCCTTAGGGAAATCACACATGTGAACTGGTTAAAGAAAAAAGCATTGCCTGGGTGAATTTTTCTGTAGCAATAGGTAATGGGTAGTCTATTATAGTTAATAGTACCTAGACAGTTGTGATTTTGTCACACACAGCCACTCAGGCTGCCTGCCTGTTTTTCCAGTACTTGTTCTGGAGGTTTATTGTTGTTTAGCTGGTTGCTTGCTTGCTTTTTTTTTTAATCCCCCACTCTCATCAGAAAATGAAGTCACAACATTTTCTGATCTGATTTCTTATTCATTGCTGTCTCCTCAACCTGCCAGTATGGCATTACACATGTTATTAGTAAAAGAAAAGATAAAAAATGGAGGAGCAGAATGACATGAAAGACTGGAAGGAGAACTGCTCTTGAAGTCACTTCTGAACTGACTGTGGTCGGCTAGCATGAGTGGAATGTACATCTCCCCTTTTTCTCCTCCAGCAGGAGGCCACAGGCTTAGCCTTTTGGAATCAACATGTTCTTTCTCTTTGCTGAGATTAGAAATCTTCCCTTCATAAAGCTGCAGCCCCCGAGCCCCTAATTTTACCAGCCTTACTCAGAGCTTGTACATCTCCATCAGCTTTCATAGATCATGCTTCAATTTTGTTTCCTAAAATACAAGTTTAAAGGAAGCCACTATTGTCCACTGGAAATCCAGACAGCATTAAAAAGCTAAGGCAGTTTCTCATATTTTATCAGTTGTCCCTTGTTCATTGTTTCTTGTATTTCTATTCATATATTCCTGTTTCTAAAATCTTTCTTGTTGCTATGGTAAAAGCCTGCCTAAAAAAGAAGAATTATAGCAGCAAGGTACACTGACCTACAAAATTATCAGAACATAGTTGCTCTGTACAAAATGCTGCTTTCAAAGTAGCTGCTAGAAAATCTTGAGTGGGAAAGGGAGATGGCTGAAGTATAGTGACCATGTACATGGATCTGGATTTAGTGAAAACTCCAGCTAATAAACAAAATTGCTGCTTCTGACCAGTGGATGTGTACAGCCAGTACCCCATACACAGGATTTTTCCATGACTGCAGTATTAACAGTAGTAAACACCTAAAAAAGTGGTCTTGAGCATCTGTTTCTGTTGTTAACCTTCCAGCTCTGATGTGATTTTCTCCTCTGTGGACATGAATGTCATTGATACAGTGTTGTATTACAGTGGCTCATCCTTGCTGGAGGCACCGTTTCTTTTCCAACAAACTGATTTGAAATGAAGTGAAAACCAAACCGTGAATTTTTTGGTTCACCTCCCAGACTATAAAAATGGATGGTCTCATTAATGATTAACACAGCAGCTGGTACCTCACAGGAGATCTGGAAGAAAATACTGCAGTGTCTCCCTCCTCCAGCAAATATATTGGTTAACAGTTTTCTGTGCTCGTACTACCTTATTTCAGTATACACCTTTGAATCCTAGCAGAGTGGATCTCTGACCTCATACCTGCTCTAAGATCAGTAAGGATGCATTAGATCCTAGTTGCATCAGATAATATTTTGTGGTGTTATTAGTGCTTAGTGGTTTGCAGTTCCATGTGATGTTAGTATGACTTTTAGAATGCTCTTCTATTTGAAACTATGCTGTGGGCTTTGAAGATTTCCAGGATCTTTTTGCCCACAGCATGGTTATGTCATTAAGAATCAAGTGAAATTTCACAACAATTTTGCATTTACATAGACACCACTTCTGGGTGTTTTGCTGTTGATAAATCCTTATTATAGCATTAAACTGTGTAAAAAAATATACACCTATATTATTGTCAGGAAGTGTTTACTACTCATTCTACTCCACAGTATTGGAGTACACTGTGCCTGGGCAGCTGAAAAATGTGTAATGAACTCTAAAGAACCAGAGGGATCTTTTTAGACTGAATGTTATCAGAATGTATTTAATTGGTCAGCTAAAAAATCACCAACAAAAATAAAAGAAAATAAAAAAAACAGAAATCTCTAAAATACCCCAAACCCACCCTAAAAATGCCCCAAACCCACCCCAAAATATCCAAAAATTCCCCAAAATTTCCC
>WBNQ01078643.1:0-51196 GCA_013401375.1 Spizella passerina
AGAGGTAAGCAACAGTAATCAGCTAGCACATTATCTTCAAAAGTAAAGTATGTGTCCAGCCAGAATAACTATGCTAAAATGAGTGGCAGGAGAAGATGTCAAGACTTTTTTCTTTATGACCTCCATTGGTATGTGTTGATTTTTTTTGGCACTGCCCCAGGCCCCAAGTGTATGCAGTTGAACAAGGGGAAAAGGCAGCAGATTTTATTGACTCATAATATGGCTTGCTGTAGTGTTCTGAGGGAAAACAAAAGGCTTATGTTAGCTATAAGGTACTGTAATATATATTTAACTGGTATAAATTATAAGGTTGTCTCTCCTTAAGAGTATAACATATAAGGTTGTTTCAGAGAGAGTCTGAAGTGAAAAATGATCAAAGCACTGTCCAAAGTAGACAAATTCATCAAACAGACCCAGTTATTAAAAGAACACAAGCTTGGATATGAATTATTTGCTCCTGCTCAGTTTGAACAAAGGTTGCTAACCATTCCCAGTCTGAGATGAAGGGTAATTTTGTACTGAAGACAAGCACCATGGCACATGATGGATTGCAAAATGGATCAGGTAACTTGACCCAGTTTTTCTCCCAGATGCTGTTTCCAGCCAAGCTTTCTGGAGCTGGGAAGCACAATTTTCTATAAAAGTTGGGCTCCTTTTTACATAATATGCTGTGGGATTTGTATAGGTCCAGATAACTTCCAGAAATCTTCTGTCCTGAAACTTAGCTTTTGATGTCCTTGAGCACCAGCAGAGCTTGAAACAGCAGATACACTGAATTGTCACAGTGCATGACAAGCTTTGTGCACAGACAGGTCACTGTGTCAGGTCTATCTTTGACATTGATCAAAATAGAAAAATTTTCTGTCAGAGGGAAGTTGCAGCATCACTTCTGGGCTTTGATGGGTCTTTACAGTCCCTTCAGAAGGAAGCAGACAAGGCGGAAGACTGCAGTGGAGCTGCCATGTAACAAGCGGGATCTTGGTGTGTCAGAGACACGCTGCATGGGTTACTCTGGGACAGGCAAAGGGCAGCTGACTCCATGAGAACAGGCAGAAGCCCTTGATTGTGTAACGATGACTCTGGGTATCAACACCTTAGATCCTTTGGAAACAACTTAAAACCTATGTTACCTCTTCCAAGCACCAAGAAAACAGTACTTCTTAGGAAAAACTGTAATTTGTGCCATGCACTAATAAGTTTTAGGTGGGAATTGATATGTAACCAAAGTAAAAGGGCTCAAACATAATCAGTTGAATAAAAATCTTTAAGTTATACACATGGCATGAAGTGCTGTAGAATTTGCCAAGTTATCTAAAACGTAGCTTAAATGGGTTATGAATACCTAGGGTGAAATTTTGGCTCACTGAAAAAAGTGGGAATTCTGCCATTGATCTCAACAAGGTTAGAATTTCTGTCTCTTCAGACTCCCTCCATTTATTTTCATTTTATTAGCCACTCTGCTTGCTGATTGCATGCATTTTTATTTTACATGGAGAGGTTGCATAAAGTCAGAATATAATATTTCACAATTGGCAAGACACCCTCCATCCTGCAACTGCAGTTGTAGTTGACTGTGGGGAAGCAGCGAGTGGCTCAGGGCCAGAACACTGCAGCACTGAGGAGGGGTTTCAAGGCAAGCAGAGCAGCCATGGAGCAGAGAAGGAAAGGGGCCCCTGCCTTGCATTCTTCTGTGTGAGAGCCAGGAAGAAGCTGCAGCCATCTGTACTCCTAGATGCTTCCTTTATGTAATCCACAAGTAAAACTGGCTGCTGCAGGGGTCATTCAGGCTTTGTTTCCCCCCCAGTTGTTATCCAGTGTGGGCTGCCACTGTTTGAATATTCCTCCAGCCCACTCATTGCAGGTGTTGACTGTGGAGCTAGAAAGCCACTCCTAAAGATAAGAATGAGGTGATCTGTGCTCCTTCTGCTGCCATCTTTTACAGGGGTGCTCCATGCACACTGTGTGAGGCTTTGCTGGTGACTGGGGAAACACAGCTAATAGATGCACACAAAACTGCTTCTCTGGACAAAACCCAGCCTTCCAACTTACTGGAGCAAGGCTCCATCTCTTCCTTCAGCAAATCTTCCAACCTAACAATCCTTGTTTCTTTGTAAAGAAGAAAGAAGAAATCTTGTGAAAAATACACTCAGTATGTTTATGGCTCATGTTCCTGTGCTAGCTTCAGTTAACCATTTCAAGGAAGCTTTCTCTGAAGACAGAAGGCTTTCAGGGGCAGACCAGCCCCTCAAAGGCAGTGCCTGGAATGCTTTGTGTCCCCCTTTGCTCACAAATGCTTTGTGTGCCCCATTGCTCACTGTTGTGGTCCCAGCAGAGCTGCAGTCCTCAGTGGTGTTGTACTGTATCACGTTATATTTGCAGTCCTTCTGGAATGCTTTTTTTCTATATACTTTATTCAGATTTTGGTCATATATTATCTGCCTTACAACTCGACACCTATAAAAATTTATGAATTTGTATTAAAACCAATACTTGATTATGTCAGTGTTTATGAGGCTTCCCATGAGTCCTATATTCTTCAGTTGAATCTAGCTATAGCCCCTCATAATAATAATAAAACAGGCCATATTTCACCATTTCTCAGTTAACATGACTCACTGCTCGCAATTACAGTAGCTACCAGCTCACACTTCTGCTGACTTTAAGGATTTGCTGCCTTGTAAGGATCTTTGCTGGTCTAAACACACATAGACATTTATTCAGTGGGCCTCCTTAAGTGGGCTAGAAATAGCTGTGGGTGCATTTTTCCCTTTTCAGAGAACAATGTCTAACTACATTTGTTCATGTAGAAGTGTGTAGTGACTCATAATGAATGTGTAATTGTGGGTTTATGTACTGATAATAAGAAAAAATTAACACCACTAGGGCCTTTGTGTTTGCAAGTGCTCTGGATATGGAGACCAACTGAAAAAACAAAGAAAATAAACCAAATATGCTTCTTCCTTCCACAGTAAGGCTCTTCTTTTTTCCACCCTTTACTTGTCTGGATCAGCCTTAAGTACTTAATTCTGGGGCTTGATGCAGAATTTGTGTGGAGTGCCAGCTGCAGCAGTCATCTTCTGGCTTTTGCAAGAGAGCGTGTTTCACCTGAAGTTAATAGTTTAGAGTCTGCTTTTGGTATTATGCAGTTCTTCTATCTTCATTAGCCAGTTTTTAAAGCCAAACCAATGTATACAGTAATCACAAAGACTAGTAAGACTCCAGCATTTTTAACCAGACATCAGTGAGTGTGGGGGATTTCTGAGCTTTAATACTAGCAATAGTAACATTCTACTTCTGCCAGGATAACAGCAAGCTGTACAACATACTTGCAATATAAGATTCTTACATCCTAGGAACGATAAAGATGTTTTAAAAATGAATCAGGGAAATAACTCTCTATATAGATAGTGATATACATAAAATATTAACTACACATCCATGTTTTCCTAATTCTGAATAACATAATTACTACAGGACTCGGAGGTACACAAATAGTATATCAGGAACACAGGAGCAAATTTCTCTTAATCCCCATTTTTTACTTCCCATAACAATATTTCTGTAATATGAGAACTCCACAGGGGTAATTTTTGCTGGTTTGAAGGATGTGCTTGATAGAAGTTGGTTCCAGAACTTACAGCTATACATAAATTTAAATGAATAAGTAACATATACATAACTTTTAGCCAGCAGTTATATAGCATTATAACATAGAGACATAAAGCTGCTATGATTCTTGAACTTTTTAGTTCCTTCTGTATCAGATTGTATCTCCAGGAAAAGAACAGATGACTTATGCTTAAGTTTAAATGATTCTGAAGTTATAAATTTAACAGATGTAGATAACACCACTACTACTCCCCAAAGATGTTTCTTATGTTTCAAAATACCTAGAATGACTTAATTGTCTCAAGATAGTGATGTAAAAACAGTTCAGGATGATAGGTTGTACTTTTTCCGAGTCAAATTAAGTTGCACTTCGACAGAAAGCATTTATTGCACTCACAACCTTGAGATTGTTGGCAACAGTGGTATGTTGCATTCTGGCTAGTCCTGCGCGGCATATCTCCATAGCCTATGCAAAAAACAGGGATTTAGAAAATGGACCAAAAGGGGAAAGAAATTGGTAATTTCTGTAAGATCTAGTGCATTAGAACAATCTTAAAACCCTCTTCTGTTATTTGTCTTGCAAAAAATGTGGGCAATGAAAGATCAGTGTTTTTCAAAATGAGTCCCTGAATCATATAAAAGTTAGGATATAGATGCACAAGAGCAATTAAAAATCATGTAGGTCAGGAGAAGTTTACCCCTATTGCAGTAGGATAATTAGATGGTCTTGCTTTTTTATTCAAAGTAGGACTTGGAATCCTCAGATTCCATTTTAAAAGGATATTTCCTAAGTGTCAGATGGTCAGGATGTTGTAGCCAAACCTCTACTTTTAAGATTTCAGGAAAGGAGCTGAATGCACATTTTCCTTGCCTGCACATCATTCTGACTACTGGGTACAGAATATATAAAAAAAACCAAAACCAGGATTATTTATTTCTCTTCCTTATCCTTGCAAATATTATCAATTGTGAAATTTGTCTTTTATTTCTTTTGAAGTTAAGTTCCTCTGGTGAGGATATGGCAAAGCTGGAGGCACTCCCTCATACAGTTGTGTACATCAGAGCTAAAAAACAACTCATCCCAGCTTGTGCCCACTCTCTCTGCTACTCTCCCTCCTACAGTTTAAGAGTTTCTGCATGGCTGTGCAAAGGCTTTAAGGGACATGTGGATGACTATGCAAAGCTGAATTGCAGTCTAGAGATATAATTATCAAGTACACAATATATTTCATGAACTTAAATCATGTTCCTTTATGGAGAGAAATAATCAAGTTAGTGTCATTAAATTTTATAAAATATAAGGAACTAATTTCAAAGTCAAGATACAAATGCCCTTCCTTTTAATTATTTTGCTATTACAGACTTCCTTTACTTTTATTGCACTGTAATTGTTAACTGGAGACAATTTTAATTTAAAATACGATCCTATTTCCCCAGACAAAAACTAGAAAATCACTGTTAGGCACTATGCTTCGTATTTGCCAGTAAGAGCTTGTAACATCTCCACCTTGTGGTGGTTCATCTGAGTGATGAGCTGAGGCTGCCACATCTCACACCATGGGTATTTCAGCTCAGGGACTCCAGGTTCTCTGAACATCCATTTCATACATTGAGGAATTACACCAAAGAGATTCTTGTATTTAAAAAAATACATAGATTTACATAATTTAGATTAAAATCAGTTCTTGTTGCATACTTTTTATCAGACATTGCTAAAATTTTGTATTTTAGACAACATCAATAATTAAATTCAGGGATAGGCAGCTACAGAAGCCATAAATGTATAGGGTAACTAAAACTGTTCAACTTGAAAAGAAATATTTCTTACATTAAAAAATACCATCAAATCAAATAAGATGACTCAAGGGCTGTGTCAAGAAGATGAATTATTTTTTACTCATCCAAATATTTGCAGATATCATATATTTGATGAAAAAAAATGCGGATTACACAAAATAATTCTCACTCTGAGGAATGGGAGAATGTTATTGTCCCTGATTCACAAGGGGAAAGCCAGCTGAAGAGGGAACTTGTCCTTTCACAAAGTCACAGAGAGAGACAGTGATGAAAAAGAAGAGTAGGCCAGACTTTCTGTTTTACAGTTCACAGCTTTTAATGCTAGGTCTTCCATCTCTCATTCTGATATGATTTATTAATAATATCAGGAAATTGCCTACTCAAGTCTGAGAAACCTTAGGTCATGGGTATTAACTCAGCACTAATTGCAGAAGTTGAGCTGTGGTTTTTTGTTAGGTTTTTTTTTTATATTTTATATTTTTTTACTTGCAAATGTAAGACAAAGGTCCTTTGATATTTCTGGTATTTCCCCAGTCACAGTCAGCCAGAAAAATTAGAACATAAGCACTTTTGTGGTATTTTGTCTCTTCCTGCACACCCCAGGATTTTAAAATGTAAATAAGGCAAATAAGTGTAATTGTTTTTTCCAGGCTTTCTAAAATGTCTCAAATTCTTCAGCTTGATATTCTAATTGAAGGTGTCCCAACCTCTTATTTCCAAGAAGGAGACTTCTTTTATGTAACTTTTATTTTTTCTATCAGAGCTCATTTTTTCCCTGTCCTATTGTATATTTATGCAAAGAACATTCAGTTTAGGAGGACTCAAAGGCTCAGATACATCTCTTCTAGCTCCAGGCACCAAAAAAACTGCCTCTAGTCATAAGCCTAGAAATTAGATATTTTTTCCTATCTGAATAGCCTTCCATAAGCGTCAAAACTTTCATGGTGCAATTCTTGGTGGCAGCCTTGCAAAAGCATTAGTATGGGTACAACTGTGGTTCAATTCTTTAAAAATTTGATAACAAAAAAAAATAGACAGAATTGAATTGTACAAGTGAGTATGTAAGATTTAGAATAGTCCAAACTGGTCCAAAGTGTTATATGAAATGGCACTCCATGGGTAAGAGACTGACAAGAGATGAAGACTTGAAGAGTTTTTGTGAAGTTCAGGGATCACCAGAGATATAAATGTGACAGAAGAGGAAAGAAAGAGGTTTCGACCACAACAGCAGGTGTATAACATGGATATGTAATTTGTGCTTCCCAAGCAGGAGGAGGAGTTTTGAGCTGGGGAAAGAAAAACTGGAAGGAAGAGTTATGAGGATGGTAGTTGATGAGGAAAAGCAATGAATGTGGCCAAAATGAAACAATCTAATCCAGCTAAATCTAACATCAATGTGGTGGTGTTCACAGAAGTCCCAGGACGAGGGAAGAGACGAGAATCTTGACTCCATGTTTCAGAAGGCTGATTTATTATTTTATGATATCTATTATATTAAAAGAAAATTATATATTACAGCTATACTAAAAGAATAGAAGAAAGGGTTTCATCAGGTTATCAAGGAAAAGAAGAGAATGGAATGAATAATAAAATCTTGTGACTGACCAGAGAGTCTGAGACAGCTGGACTGTGATTGGTCATTAATTAAAAACAACCACATGAGACCAATCAAAGATGCAGCTGTTGCATTCCACAGCAGCAGATAACCATTGTTTACACTTTGTTTCTGACGTGTCTCAGCTTCTCAGGAGAAAAAAATCCTAGCAAAAGGATTTTTCATAAAATATGTCTGTGACACATTTTCACTATAGGTGCCAACATCTGAGCTGGTCACCCCAGACTCCTCAATGGGGCATTCTCAGTAGATCACTCAGAAAGGGCATATTCTTCACTCATAACTAAACTTTACTACTTCCTGTTTCTTTTTCACATTCATACTTCCTATATATTTTTCTAGTCTTTTCTAAAAAAAAAAAATAAATTTAGAAAAATACTATTTTTGAAAGAAAATGTTTTTCTTGCCAGCTCGTGACCTAATCATGGATAGACAATAAAGAAAAAGAAGCACTCTGAGGGCATGGTTAATACCCCCATGAAGTAGTAGTATAAAGTAAATGTTTTTCTCTATTGATTTCAAAGTGAATACAAAATTATTTCTCAGCTACAATATCTGAAGAGTCCTGATTTCCAGAGGATCCAAATTATGGTCTCTTTTCAGCAGCAGAGACCCAGAGCTTGCTGAAGAACTTCAGCCCCAGAGGTGCAGTTGCCCTCACCCTGGCTGCCCTTGTCCCCAGGTGCTGGCTGCATAGCACGGTGCGAACCCAACTCTGCTGCCCAGAGCTGTCCAGACCATTTCAGTCTTCTTAAAGATTAGGTACTGATGATAGGAGACTGAGCACCATGACACAGTTGGATTTCAGAAACAGAATACCCCAAATAGAAAATGTGGTTCTGTTGTGTGTTCCTTCATGCTCAGTAAGGATTTGATCACCATGTGGCGCCTAATCCATAACTGCCCTGCTTTGCCAGCATGATTTCAGAATGCCACTGGATTAAATAACCACGGGGCTTTGAAGAGTACAGCTGCTGAGGGATGGGTGGGAAAACTTTGAAAACCTAAAAGAGTTTGTTCAAATAACACATTCAGATCCTTATTGGGAAATAATTGGTCTGGAAATCAAACTTCAGTGCCTCCTTGTCTCAGACGTTTGCAATACTGAAGTAAAACCACACCTTATAAACGTCTGATCTGCTGCAGTTCAGTGAGGCTCCAAAGACTTTTTGAAATGTTAAACTTCTCTGCATTTTTTCCAGAAGGGAAACTTTCACCCTGTTCTGTTTGAAGAAGTCTGCCTGTGACTAATTAAAAGCAGCGTGTGGCACGCGTTGCGGCAGTGCCGTTGTTGCCAAGCCCCTCTTGGTGGTCCTGAGGACCACAGGCATTTGCCTGCTGTGGGCACGGGCTGGCCAGGGCTGGTGGCTGCAGTCCCATGAACAAGGGCACTCTGGCCGCCCTGACTCAGGCAATGCTATCACTTTAGCCAGCTGGAGCCATGCCTAAAGAATTCCTAACAGGACAGATGCTTGCACCCAGGAAAAGCTCTGTGCAACAGCCTGTCACTCCCAGATCCACGTGATAATACTGGGATGAGGATAGTGTGTTAATCTGCTTCCACAGGGCAGAATAAAGTTCATGTTAGTGCCAAGTGTAGTTGCTTAGCCAAACCCTGCTCAAGTTTCACTCATCCTGTAGACTGAGAAATGCTTAGAATGGTCAAAACTGGAAATGTTTATTTTCAGTGAAAGCATCTTAATTAGGTTTTAGGGGCTTGTGGGCTGTGTGCACATACACACAAAATTCTATTATGCAGAGAATGAGTTAAGGAAATAAGAAAAGTCAACTCTGTGGTGTGCAGGATGATCTGATGGGGAGCATAAAAGGATATAGCTCGTTCTCTGACTCTCTACAACCATCTGTAAAGTAGCAACAACAGCATTTCCCTTCCAAGCTGCTCTGTGCTGCTTGTCTGTAGTACAGCCCATAGTACTTATGGTCTGCAGTATTAAGGCAATACAGTGACTAAAATTTGAAAGCAGGCTGTTTCTTTGGAGTGGAAGGGAAAGGAAACAATTGCTAGCATGACATGTAACTGCACTGATTATGGAGATTTAGATCTATTATCTCAGTTTTTACTGAAAGCCACTTCCTGCAGCAAAGAAAACACACTGCTTTTTTGATGTTTATCCTGAATTTATACAACTTCTGCTAGAATAGATATCTGGAAGTATTTAAGTGAACAGTTAAAGTTCAGAATTTGAAATTTAATGAAACAAGATTTTTATACTGATGATGCAAGGACTCTAGAAGAAAACAATGTTCCATTTGTAATTAAGCAGAGCAGCTCTTTATACTGTCGGCTGCATTCCAGTACAAAGTGCACTCATGGCATCAATTTAAAGGGCATATGTTGGAGGCAAACACACAAAAGTGGTTTGGAAAGAGGCATGGAGTAAAAGTTTCTGAAGTGCCTAAGTCTCTTCAAGAAGTGAGACTTCAAGGACATTCATTTGATTTTGAAGGTTTTACTCAGGCTTACCAGAAACAACTTAAAATTGGCCATGATCCTCTTTAGCCACATAAAATTCCTTTTGGAATAGGTTTTATTCGAGTAACTCCAGATGTACTTGCCCTATTCCTGTGTTAGAAGGAGGTCCAATTTGATTTAAATAATTTACTTTGACTTTAACCACAGCAGGATTAAGTCCCGAGTCTTTTGTCAGTAGAAGACTCAGAAATTTCTTTACCTCCTTTAATACGTTTAGTTTTCTTTCTTCTTGCAGCTTTTAGTTTCCATACTTGCTTCTCTTTAGACATGTAAGGTGCATTACTAAAAAAGCCTGTCTTGCAATGAGCAAAGCAACTTTTCTTTAACATTTCCAGTTTCCACCAGACTAAAGAGGAAAAAGCCTAAGTCTGTACATTTTACTGCATAGCTGAAACCAAATTCTGCATGGAAACATTTTATCAAGTACCTTATTTTTCTACACATTCCTGGAGGACCTGCAAAGGAGGAGCTTGCCAGCTAAATTGAAAACATACTAATAATGTTAAAAAGTTAATGGGAGACATTTGCAATTTCCCAATAATTTTCCTAGTGACTTAAACTCGAAATAACTGTGTATACTTCTGCTACTGTTTTCCTTACATCTTTGTATCGAATGACAAGCAGAAGAATTAGTGCCGGATATCTACCATTTGTCGCACACCTATCAAATTATAGTTTTCCTAGGCAAACTTACAGTTCAGGTGGCCAGATCTCTGTTTGTCTGGGAGGCTATTTTCAATTACTTTTAAGTAATAATGTGTGTTTTATAACTCAAACCACTTGTATAAATAGAGCTTAAAACCTTGTGACTGAGGCAATAAAATAGAAGCAAAGGTTTAGCTGTTGTAACCTACTATGCAGTCCATTAAGGGCAGTGGCTGAAATATAATTCCAGACTCTGGGCCACTTTTATGTTAACTAGAAAATATAAAAATACCTTTTCCCCCCCCAATTAGGATTGTTATTATCTTAGTTAAGCACATCCAGTGATTGCTGCTTCTTTCAGTGAGCCTTAGCTGGTTATTTTGAACCAAGACATCTCCACGTGCCCTGCCTAAAGGGTTTGGGCTGACAGTGTTACTTTGCCTTATATCTCCAGACTTGCAGAAGGGAGCCATTGAAAGATAAAATTTTCATTTAAGGATACACAGATGGGTAAGTCTGGGGGGCTTTGTTAATCGTGTCCTACTTTTCTGTGTGTCTTTTCCACTTCTCCATTTACTGTGACTAGACTATCATATCTGAATATCACATGGCCAGTCTTGTATTTATACCAACTAATGCTGCACGTCACTGGCATCCTGACTAAAAGGTCAAGAGGTAAATAGTTTTGATGGACTGAGGAGCTATTTCAAGGGATAACTTTTGTTTTTCGTTCCCTTCAGAATAACATTTTCTATTCAGGAACCTATTTTATAAAATTGTGTATTTGATAAATCTTTTTAACCTCAGAAAAGAAAAATATAAAGTGATATCTCATTCCTTTCTTTTATCTGCCTTAAGCCTCCAAGAACATTCCTCTGCATTCTTGCCTTTGCTGATAACATCTTTTCTAGCTGCTAAAGAGCTGACAGCATATTACAGGGGTTGTGCAGCGCTGAACCCTTCTCATTTAGATTTGGCCTGAATGCCAAAAATGTTGACCTTTTCTGTATTTAATATGTCTCAGAAGAGGCATCTTTCCAAGTCTTAATGTAATCTACTGCTGAACCTTCTCATCCTCCTCCACTTCCCCTCCCGTTCAATCTTGCAGCACTCCTAATTCAGTGTATGGGTTATGGACATCCTACATTGCCTAGCATATCTTTTTACATATATCCAGGGAATTCAGGAATTCTTTTGAATTTCTGGAGGGCTGCTATATTTGTCAGAGTCTCTTATCAGTTTCTGATATCAGTCTCTGTTTATCTTTAGGATTTAATTGTCTGTTAGTGTGAGAGGCTCATTTCTTTCCCATACAACCATATTTTACCTGTCAAATTTTGCCCATTAGTTCTTTTGGAAAAATTCTTTTGACTGAGGACTTGATTTTTTAATAAATAATACAAACAGAAATGTAAATGTAATTTAAATATTTTACTTCACTCTGTTATGAATGGGTACATCTAATAATATCCCAGGCCAGCTATCTTATTCTGCTATGTCTATTTAAATATTTTTAATGCAAGGGTGATCAAAACAGACAGAATTTTAATGAATTTTTATGATCTAGGCTGTTTCTGAAACATAGAGAAACATAGAGTTGATCCATGAAAAGGCAAACATTTTGAATAGCTGCCTTTGGATTTGCTCATATTTTGCAGTGGTACTGGTGATCATTTTAAGTTCCTTCCAGCTGAAATTATTCTATTCTATTCTATTCTATTCTATTCTATTCTATTCTATTCTATTCTATTCTATTCTAATTTACTTGTGAAGCCTTTTTTTCCCAAGATATGAAATCAAATTGTCATAAAGTTATAGATTATTTTTGAAAAGTGGCATGTAATATAGCAGATTTTGTAGATAATCTTTATTATTTAGCATGGGAGTTCAATTTTCTTCACAGTTACAGTATATTCACAATGATTTTCCTTCTCCCTTGAATGCTAAATTGACACCTATTTTGAAAGCAGAATCTATTTTTTAGCTTAAAGAACAATTCCTATAATATTCCTTCATAAAATTCTAGCTCACAGTGGACAAGGTGGTATAATTGTTGCAGCTTTTATCCCACAGCCTTCTACCTGATGTGCCACCCATCCTGGGTACTGAGGAAAGTGGTTTTGTAAACCAACAAAAAGAGAGCTCTGTCCTGGAGACCAAATGGTTTCCAAAAGCTGTATCCCATCAAAAAAGTAATGCCTCCAGATAGACTTTTCCTGCCATAAACATGCAGTTCTCAAAAGTCAGCCCCATTAAAACTTGTTGTTTTGAGCCAAACCCAAACCATGGCATTGCTGGGCATGTCTTTTAGGCAACCAGCACCAAGCTTGTTCTTATTCTCCACAGGGTTGTGGAAAACTCCCCAATAAGGACAATAACAAAGCCCCATGGGCAACCTGTGCCAAGCAGATGTGCACATATCATTTCTAATGAGAAGTCTTATGGTCCCCAGGGATGATTTCCTCATTCACTCATCAGATTCAACCCTACTGATGGAACAAGCAAATACAGTAGAATGGAAGGGGCCTGCCCTTTTCTTTGTACTCAGAGCAAGTTTGTCCTATTAAATCCTTAAGAAGAAGCTCCTTTTCAGGCACAAAGACATTCAAGGGAAAAGATATTCCTTATGCTAAATTACTGTGTTATGCTTTAGCTTAAAATGTCAGACATTTAAGGCATTCCAAACTACTTGGAAGTGGGAAATGTAACACAGTAAAGCTTCACTCTTTCAGCTTTTCTTTTTGTTACCTATCATACCTACCTATCATTACCTTTGCATATGTTTATCTCTTCCCTGCTCTCATTTTCTTACTTAATTTATTTCCTTTCTTGTAATGCTTAATTAAAAATTCTCTTTCTGGCTAAGATGAAGTGATATCTCATGCCAGCCTTCTGCCAGCATTGCACCAGTAAGGTTTACAACAGCAAGGGATAAACTTTCCAAAGAAGATTCCATTCCAATCTTTAAGACTCACAAAATTAATTTAGCAGATGGAGAATCCAGCCTTGTATGTTCCACTGACAGTGGGCTACTTTAGGTCAGCAGTTCCCCTTAGAGTGACAGACAAGTAGGTCTAAGAACATGTGGATTCAGAATTCATGTTAGGCATTACCAACTCATTTCAGGTGAATTTCTCTATCAGCTGGCATCAGTTCTGGTCCTTATAAATACAGAGCAGGAATGAGAAAGGGAAAGCTCACTTCTAGCTATAAAGCCTACCTTTCTAATCCCACTATTCTTTCATGCTGGGCAGGCACATTTCTTTGTATCGTGTTCATCACACGATTAAAATCTATGGAAAGCTTGTTGCAGTCCAAAGACACTAAAAAAAAAAGACAAAAAAAATTACCACTGTCTTGACACGAAAAAGTCAAGTCTTGTACTAGTTAAACTCTGATGCAACATTTGGATTCGATTACAGTAGGCCAAATTCTGCTCTCAGATACACAAGTCAGCTTGGGTAAGACTTGGCAAGGAGGGGACATTTTCAAATCTAATACAATGGTATTTTTATAATACCATGCCAAATAGGGCATAATATATTTTTAGAAACTTTCTCATTTATAATAATAAAATGCTCTTCAAGATGATTCATATTAAAAGAAACAATTATTTTGGCTTGCAGGACATATTTGTAGCTATGTGCAGACACTTATTTGGATGCAATTCAGCATCAAATAAATTCAAAATATGGATATGTGCCAGTGACAGGAATAAAAAAAAAACTCAACCAAGTGAGCTGTTCCTCAGTAGCTTTTGCAGTTTCCTTTGCCTGCTAGCTCAGAGCTCCCTGCAGCTTCACAGAGGTGAAGAACTGGAAAAGATCTCTAGAGGTCATCTGGTCTATACTTCTGCAGAAGGATAAACTCAAACTTACAAGTGCAGAAATCTGTCAGTGACATTTAGTATCGATTGAAAACATTTTAAAATGGGAAAATCCATGCCCTCTCATGCTCTCCAGTAATTTTGCAGACAGACAAGCTTTTTCTAATGGCTAATTTAAATGGATTTTGATTAAATTAGGATTTTTTTTTCCCTCAATGTGGTCAGGACAAACAGCTGAGCATGTTGTATTCCTCACTGGAAAGTTTTCAGTTTGCAACCTTTCCGTTTCCTCTTTTAGAAGAGATGGGGTAGGCAGCTTTCAGCTTTTCTATCTCATTTACATGTATGCTAAACCCTCCCTATATTGCTGTTCTCCTTGGGGTCCTCACCCCAAACTGGGGTAAGCTCCCTGACAAACCACCCAAGAGGGAAAGTTATTTCCACCTCTTCTGATTGGAGTGCCAAAAGCAGCAGCTCACGTCTGACCAGCAGAGAGGACACTAACAATTACCACAATAATATGTTGCATGACTTTTCTCAGTTTGCATTAGCCTCTCACAGCTGACTCACATTAAATCCAGAATCCACTACAAGTTGCCTGCAGATTTTAAACTTCTTCTCCCTCTTATCAAGAGCTTTTGAATTCTAATTTAGACCTTCACAAGGGTTTGTGACACCTTTCGGATTATAATACTGAAGTTCTTTGTCCAAAACAATAACTTTTTTTAGAAAACTGAACTTGGGTAGATGTTGGTGCATTTCTATACTTTTAAGAGTGAACAAGAGCTAATTGCTATTTAAAAGTAGGATTTCAATCATCTACTCACCTCCAATATGACAATTTCCCTATAATCTATTTCAATTTATTTAATACAGCATCAAAAGCTATTCTAAAGATGGGTTTTTTGTTTTTTGTTTTTTTTGTTTGTTTGTTTGTTTTTGGGTTTTTTGGTTTTTGTTTTTTTGGGTTTTTTTTCAGACAGCTAATACTCAATTTATTTCTTTCCCTGGGTAGATGCATCATTTGAAAGGCAACATTTAAAAATCTTCAAAGTTAAGGTTCATGCTCCTAAGAAATAACATTGTTAAATCAAAACTCTTACTGCATGTACTTTTTTAACTTAAATAGAGGCAGCCTATTTATTGGAATGGATGAAAAATTATTACAGTTATTAACCTGCAAATGACTGGGGTAACATATTATGTTATTCCAATAATTCTCTAGGAGGGAAAGAGAATGGGAATGGTATTTTGGAACTTATTTGTAATGCAATTTACCAGCTTTCTGTAAATCTGAAAAGCAGGGAGCACTCACTAGACTCTGGGTAGAAAAAGTAGCTCTGCCTCAGAATGTGTTTTCTCCTCTCTCCCCCTCTGCTTTCTCACATCATTCAGAACAAAAGAAGCATTTAAAGCCAAGTTTTAAGGCAAGCTGCTGCAGTATTATCCTGTGGAGAACATGGCTTGATGTAGCCCAGAAGGTCACAGAGCTACCAAGTCAGCAAATGGTCTCTGATACTACAATGCTTCTGTTTGAAGTTCTCTGACTTCTCCCTACCCCCTCCAGTTCATGCATTCAGCTTAGAATATATTGATGATGGTTTGGAGCTAGGGTTTGGGTTTGGACTTCTTATGACTATCTAGCAGATTAATCAGCTGACAGGAGTGGATAAGATGGCCCTGAAGTTGTAAGTGTAAGGAGATTCCCTTGTGTGATGAGTATGCCCAGGGCATTTAATGTCCAAAATATTGGACATTAAAAATGTCCAATGTCCAAAAACATTGCATTTAATGTCCAAAATGCAAGTGTGCCTTGCATTTTGGACATTAAATTAACTTTCCCAAATTTGTAGGCTTTGGAACAGAAATCATCACTGTGGCTCATTTGGAGAAACACCTAGCATGTTTTGACTGCTTGTAATATAAAAAATAATCTCATGGGCAGATCACATTATGTGGAGCTACAAATTTTCACAAGAAAGATTTGGTAAATGTCTCAACCTATAGAAGTGAAGCAGATAAATAGATAAAAATGGGACAGACACAGTGCTTTTTATGCAAGTAGAATGTGTTTAGAGTACAAAAGAATATCTATTGAGCACAACTGAATGAGATTCAGCAAGATTAAATTTTGATACCTTTCAGATTCGATAAGAGTAAATTATTAAATAATAGCAATGGGGATATAGCATCCATCTTAGGTTTTTGCATGTAAAAGAACTATACCCAGCAGGGATATAATTACACAAAAGTGTAATTCAAGATAGCAAAGAAATACAAAAAAACCAACAACAATAACAAAAAAAACCCCCACCAACAACCCCAAAAAAACCCTAACCCCTCCTCAAAAAACCCCAACATGATGACATTTAATGAAAAACACTTTTAAATATGCAAAATGATAATTTTCTTCAAAACACTGTATGTTCTTTACATATTTTATTACCTCTACACTATTTCAAGTATACTAGTGGTGTGGATAAAAGACAGTCATCTCACTAAATTTATGTTGCCTTTTCTGTTTGAACTCAGCAGGTCTTTGCCATAAAGTGAAAGTTCTAAAAACCTTTTCTGCTTCTCCTGAAGAGAAAGAAAAGAGAACTTTATAGTTGGAGCAAATCATACAATGTGGTTAGTATTCCCTGTCTCCCATGTGCTGTCATGTAGCCAACCCAAACAAACATCCCGGGTCACTCAGAGGACATGGTATTTGTGACAATAACTCTATGATCTCAAGCAAACTGAGGTGGTTTTGTAGGATTCCTGATTAGCAAATAGCCTGAAACAAAATATGCAGAGAGTTTTCAGTTTATATATTGATATGTATAGCACTGTTATGTGGGTTTACTGATACAGCTATCCCTCAAAGATCTGCAGAATGGAAGGAACCAGGGAGCAAGGGAAAGTCCAGCTTGTTACCTGTCTTGATGCACTGGCTTTTGAAATGGGCAGTGGAAGGATCCTGGTACAGATTTCCAGTATCCAGGTTTTTAAGGGATTTCTGAGCTTTGTTGACTCCAGGTAGGTCACCAAGTCACCATTCCTGTAGCTTCTCTCCCTGCATCCCTGCCAGTGGTTCACATAGGCCAAGGAAAGGATGCAAGCATTGTGCCATGCTCTTTCCTACTGCTTCTGCCCTGCCACCACCCTATACTACTACATTCCCAAAATCAGCACCTGGTGGCCACAGGCTGAGCGGGGAGGTACAGCCCAGCTGCAGCTTTCTCTGGATCTACCAATCTCAGAAAAAAAAAGGCCTCAAACCTGAAATCCAAAAGAAATTATTTTTCCTGGAATATGGCTGTATTGATAACTGTGATATAAAAGCAGAGTCCTGGAGTTTCCCCTGTGTTTGTGCTTTTCAAGGTCCCCCAGGGTGTCTGTGGTGGTGTAATCCTGGCAATGCCTTGATGGAGCCACTGGCTGGTGTGACTTGGCACTCATTGCTCAGGATAATACACCGAGGGCTCAGAACCTCAAGTTTAGAGTTACTCAATGAAAATGCTGCATGCTACAGCCTGCCAGTGTCTTGCATAATCCTAACAAATTCCAGCATTACTGCAGAAAGCTACGGGACATTTAACAATTTACTGGAAACTTTACCCATTTTTTTTATATATATATATGGCTTTGGTTGTCTATAAGTCATTTGGCAGTTCTTATAGGTAAGTTTACACTACCTAGAATTTTGCCTTGAAATTTAGCCTTGAATTTTAAATTTAAATCAAGGAGTAATTGAATTCCTGGAAGCAACAATCAAACAACATATTCTTTTTTCTTGTGTGTTTGCGTATGTTTGTACAGAAATACATGTATTGATAGCCAAAGGCCTAGAAAACTGGTTGGATGGAAAGCAATCCAATTATTACCTGTTTCTGGAGCTTCACCTCTCTCTGGAATAACATCTACTCTAAGGGCTCATTCATGGCTAATTATTACACAGTACTTTTTATTGTACTGCTTTCATGGTGAGCAGATATCTCACCCATGAGTATCATCTAAAGATGAAGAGAAATATCAAAGAAACTTCCTTTCTTACCCTTCAGGATGTGGGCTCAGTTATGCTAACCCTGTAGGAATTAAAGTTTCAGGATTATAGTAGCAACATGGAAAGCTGAGCCATGAGACATTTGGGAAGGAGGAATCTGACCAAACTGTTTTCACTCACTCACACTCTGTCACCCACGCGCTCGCCAGACCCAAGCTGTGCGTGCTCACCTAATCCGGCCGGCATGCAGGCACCAGGGCACACGTGGCCAGGTGGTCTGGCCGGGGCTCCTGGCAGTGACCCAGAGGACAAGAGACATCAGCTCTTGGGTCTTCAGGAGATTTAGTGGCCTTTAGATAGCAACCCAATCTACCGGCACAGCTTCCTGTAGTGACAGGCTGCAGAGACTCTGTACCTGCCACGCAGAGAGGCTGCACTCACCACATGCACTCATGGGGGGTTTGTGGTGACAGGCTGGGTGTTCCTGGGTCATTCCCAGCTTGTCTATGCATGAGAGACTGTTCTCAATCAGACTCCCAGGATAACTGCTGCAATTAGGAAAAAAAATATATACTGGATACAAGTCCATAAATAGATTCAAATGTATAAATCATGATATAAATCTGAAGTGAGCATGTTGGTGAGTCTGCATGTTTACATTGTTTTTCTAACCTCACTCCTTACAGTTTTGGTACAGTTCTGTGTTTTGCTTGATGAGACCGCGAGTGGATTTTAATTTCTAGGAGATATGCTAAACATCAGCAAAAGGCTCACTTTATCTTCTCTTTGCCATATTGGCCTTGAGAATTGATCTCATTTAGTATTCTTATCTGAGTTTGAAGTTCTTCAACTTCTGATTGATTCAATTATTCTTCTGAGCTTTAAATAACAATATTATATAATGGAATCTTTGTCAGTTCCCAGAGAATGACCAAGAGAGCTCGACTTTTTGATTTTGTGGGTGTCTTTTGTTACTGTATTTTGTTATTTGTTTGTTTGGGTTTTGTAGGAGTTTTTGAAGTCTTTTTTTTTTTTTTTTTTTGTTTGGTTTGGTGTTTTCAAGAGAAGCTTAGCTGGAAGTAAAAATCCCACAGTGAAAACCACACAGAGCTTCGCACTCATCAGTGTAAATTTAGATGCACGTTTTCCTCACCAGAGGCCTGACAGAGTTTGCCGGATGCCACCTCTAAGTGTGAGAGTCCCTAAACCACCGCATTCCTGCAGCCTTTCCCTGGGCCTGGCACTGCCCGCGGCATAGGCGGTGGGCTGTATAGGGCATCCAATCTGACTGCTGCAACCACATTCAGGGGAGCGATGCTCTGTTAAAATATATTATTTGAGGCTAATGAAGGTCTCCCGGGCGCTTCCGTGGCTCCCCGGTCAGATTCCTTACAGAAGTGGGGCCAATGTCCGGGGGCTGCCCCGGGGCTCAGCCCTGCCCGGGAGCGCTTCGGTTCCAGCGCCACTGCCGGCCCTGCACCATTAGATGGCAACAGCCGCCCGGCTAAACCCGGCTGGAGCAGGGGAAAACTCAATTTCCCTTCCTGGGCCCGCATCCTCTCTCTGCTTCGGGAGCGGAGAGCTGGCGAGCCTCGCTTCTCAGCGCCTGCCCTCTCCATTCCGCGGGATAGCCCGCAACAAAACACGGGAGGCAGCCAACAGCCCCGCACTTCCCTCTGAAACAGGCTAAAACTGGGTTTTTGCTTTACTGGAAAACACATAATTAGAGTTTTGTTGCAATATGAATCAGGTTTTCAGCACATGGAAGCAACAAAAAGTAACAGCTTTGAGGTATCAAGTATGAATAATTCACTCATCAAGTAGTGGAAGTCATTAAATGTTGCATTAGATGATTTTTTTTTCCTTGCATGACTTCAGATTAAAACCTCTACACAGCATGAAGAAAATCCAGTTGGAAAGAACCAAATACATCTTAGTTATTCTTCTCCCATTCTGATTGTCAGATCAACCACTCCAAAATCAGGGGGACACTTCTCCATCCTGGTCCTAAAGACACAAAGGTTCCATAACCTCCAAAGTGGACTGGGTCTTCCCCATGCCAGTGACTTAAATAGCTCTTGGAAAAACATTTCTCAAGAAAAGGTCAATATTTGAAGATTAAACATGCAACCACCTCTGAGTTTCCAATGTCAGTTGCTCTGGTTCTTCAAAACTGCAGAATCACAAAATATTCTAAGTTGGAAGGGTCCCATAATGATTCTCAAAGTCCAACTCCTGGTCCTGAACACCCTGGCCCAAGAATCATACTATGTGGCTGAGAGCATTGTCCAAACACCTCTTGAGCTTTATCAGGCTTGTGCTGCTCTGGGAGAGTGTGCCAGTGCTCAAACACCTTCTGGGGGAAGAACCTTTTCCTTATATCCAACCTAAACCTATCCCAACACAGCTTCAGGCCCCTCCCTGGGTCCTGTCACTGGGCACCACAGACAAGAGATCAGTGTCTGCTCCTCCTCTTTCCCTCACAATATCTTGGTTTGCAGTTGCAAGATGTGCACGTGTGTACAGTGAATAAGCGTTTTAAGCCTATATTTTATTATTAACAGGTTTTTTCCCATTGTGGCTGCTGCTTTCCCCTTCAATCCCTGGAAGGAGTGAACATTAGAATGTCAGAAGTTCTGCATATTTGGTGCTTAGGAACTTTTTTTGCCTTTCACATGCTATAATTTATTCATCTTCACTTTCAGTGTTGCTGGGTCATTATCCTCTCTCTTTTCAGTGTTTTCCCCCATTCCCATACTCTTGTTTCAAGGGTGTACTTGAACTTCATTCCTTTAGTGCTCAGAGACATTTTGCTGCTCTTTAGTAAAAAACTGTGTTTGTGCTTGCAAGCATTGTCTGTCACTTCTAAGATTTTCTGAAGCATTGAGATGTTTTTGAAATTATTATCCACAGCCCTTCCACTTGGAAAAGGGTAAATTATTCACCTGATCTCACAAGATCTTTTAAATAATCAAACAGAAGTGCCAAATTGCAGAATTAAGTGATTGCACAATATGTATTTGCTTACTTCTGTTGACACAGAAATTCAGGGCTTCCTGTGGAGGAAATGCTTTTTATGACAATTTTTATTACATGGTGTTACACCTTCAGTCCTTCCTCTTTTAACTTTTCCTTAGACCCAAGGAGGCCAAGCAGGGAGCTGATGGTATAAATCTCACTTTAATCATCAGGATCTGGCTATGTATTTCAGCTGACCTCATGCTTGGGTAAGCTTTGATTCTTTGTGTATGATATTTGGCTGTACCACCTGGATTTTGGATTTACCAGCTATCTTCTGCAGCACGGTCACCCACCCCAAAAGAGAAACATAACAATGACAGAAATATTAGACTAGGCCAAGAAGAGGCCCCAGATGTGATGTAAATATTTAGTTTCAGTCACAGCAAGAAGGGCAACAGGAAAGTGCATTTGAAAATTTGTAAGTAATACTGCTTGCCCCGGAGCAATTTAATAACTTTATAAAAGTTAATCATTAGGTCCATTCTAATTAATAATAAACATTCAGTTAAACGTTTCCCTTTCATTTAAAATGGTACTTGCATTCCCTAGTAAAATAATGTACTTCTTTGAATGTATTCCACAACATTTCAGCAGCCTTTCATAAAACTTGCCTTCCTGCCATACTATGGAACGGCTTTTATGGAGTCATTAACATACAGTCCTCCTGCAATTAATTATTGATGTGAGATTGCCAAAACAAAGGAAATATAACTGTTCTTTTTATAACAGTAGTTGTTAACTGACCAAAAGAGTCCTTATGACCCAAAAACCTCCCAGAAACCCAAAAAAGGGGAACCACTCATGCATTTTAGGACTGAAGAGATGCTCACAAAGCCATGCTGAGCAGTGACAGCCCTTGACTGGACCAGGTAGAGAAATGGCATCCTTCCAGATGATGCTGAATTACAGGACTCAGCTAATTCTGAGCAAATATCAGGATGAGGGAACAAATATTTTCATATATTTGGGTGATGGGTCTTTCTTTTGTGTGTGTACTTATAGACAAGCCATGGAAACAATGAAAGTCTTGGAGCGTATCAGGACTTATTTTTCCAGACTAAAAATACTGTTGCAACTGCTGGACTGACTTTGCCTTATTTTTGTTTTTCCTAGGTTTTTTTTAAGTGTGCTTTCAATTTGCTTCTCACCAAATAAACATAAAATCTTGTCAGCAAGTTTCTCTTCCTCTACCCTGAAATCTGATGTAAGGAGAAAGCAAAAATGTCCCATATTCCCTCCTGTCTTCTGCTTCCGAGATGGCATAAATCTGAGAGAACCAGTAATTTGCTGTGATTTACTCAGCATTCTTCATGGCATGTCCATGGGGGAATTGTCCATAGAAAGCCTGTGGTTTTCTAGAATATATCTGTTTTTCAGTCCTCCCTCTGGCTAGCTGGCTGTGGCCCCCTACAGCTGTGGCAGCCTGGTACATCTGCAATTCCTCCTTGTGTGTGCCTGGCTGTCTCCAGGCTCTCCTCAGCTCTCTCATGGGAGTCTTTGCCACCACACCAAGCCTCCCAGGGGGATGCAGCCTCAGGGAGGAGGAGGCTGAGGTGCAGCACCTCCTCCTCTGCTGTCTGTGCCCCATGGCCTGCTCTTGGCAGAAAACAGAGGCACACGGGTGGCAGCAGGAAAAGCGATAATGCCATAAAACACATAACCACTCGCTACAGCAGATGTGAATCAGAGATTTCCGCTGGTTTAGTGGAGAGCACATTTTTCCGAATAATCTGAATTCTCCAAAGAGTCATGGTATAATAAATCCATTACTTATAGCACTGGAACAAAGATACCACAGCCAAACAGTGCAAATTGCTGATCCCGTGTAAACTCACTTGCTGTTTCAAATTTGTTCAGTAACTTTTGATAAGTTAACTTTGCAATAGTGGACTACACAGAACACAAGTTCCATGTCCTTGTGCAGCCCAAATAAAAGTATAAAGCTGGGTTTATGCATAAACTTTCACTCTTGTTACTTCCAGAGAAAGGTGACTGTTTTTGATAGCAGTCAGGTTTGTTGTGCTGTGATCCAATAGTGCCCCATATCCAGCATCAGCAGTTGTTGAACCCCAGCCAGAAAATGATGGTGGGAGCATCCTGAAGGCTGTGTTCAAAATCTCTGGACAACACTTTCCATCTACTTTTGCTTTCGAATTACCATCATGAAGAGTCAGTTTGTGATTCTTACTCTTGCTGAGAGATTCCCTGTGCTTTGAAGCAGACTAATTACATAGCAAACTCTCTTCTGTAGGTGATGACTTCAGAATCTGACTACTCACACCTGGTCATCAGAGGATAACCTAATCAGGTGCATCATCTTCCTGCCGCCTTCATTGTAGACTCATCATTCCTGTGCATCCACTTGGAGCAGTGTTACAATGGGAACTCAGTTGTTTGAGGTTTTTAAATAATACCAAGCATTTTAAACATTTAAACCAAGCATTTAAACAGCACCATCATGCTGTATGCAGCTTTATCCACAATAATTGTACCTTTATTACTTATTAGCAGTCTTTTCTATTTCTAACCAGCAGAAAGTAAGAACAAAAGTTGATGTGTAGAGTGAAATAATGGATGTCAGGCACTTGACATCCAAGCTAACCATGTTCAAAGATCCTTAATTTCCCTTTAACTCCAGCCTGCTCCCATTGACTAAAAGACAAATCTTGGCTATAGTAAATTAGGTGCACTCCTACAGCACATCTTCAAAAAGAAGCTCAAGAAACCCACTTCATACATGCCAAGACTATTCTAGGGTGTGAAATAAAGCACAGTGACTGGGAGCAACCCTTATCTCAAAAATAGTCCTGACTACAAATAAAATACTAATATAGAGGCACCAGCTCATGGCCATGATGGGGATCTTTTAAAACATTCGTAACATTCTGCAGTGTTCTATCTGCGTAATTTGCTTAATATGCAATGAATTATTGCTGTAATTCAATTACTTTAAATAATTTAAATTTTTCTCCAAGTTTCAGCTGCACAGCAGCATGCCTGCTTCCACATAAAGTGCAACTTTCCATATTTAAGTCAGGGAAGGTTGGATAGCTTATAGCGTAAAAAAAAGGTGATATTTTGCTTTTATCATTATGAAAGAGCTTTAAAGATTATTTTAATTGTTCTAGCACCTTTACAATAGGTAGTGGAAACTTGAAATTTGGCACGTTTATCACCCCAATACTGGAAATTGTCTTTGTTCAGCCTGCCAGGTAACCGCACTACCCCTTTATCCAATACCTTTACAATATGGTTTTTACTGAAGGGATCACAAGATATTTTCTCTTCCAGGAAAAAGCACTGTCTGATTCACTCCATGGCAGTACTACATGTTCCAAATGTACCAAATGTGCACAATGCCTAAAGAGTGGAGAGTCTGAAGAAATAGAAACATATGTCCAATACTGGATTAAAAAGTGAAGTATCTGCATGCAGTTTTGGTTTCAGACATCCTGCCTGCCTTGGACAAGTCAGTTATGGGTCCTGGTGCCCCCTCTGTGTGGCTGATGTGAGGGCTGGGAGGGTGCCTGGGTCATGGGTGTCCTCATGGTATCAGCCTTTTCCTCAGCCAGAGCTGCACTCCAGCTGCAGCCACTGCTGTCTTCAGAACTGCTTCAGGTTGTGTGAAACTAAATTCATTCCAGTTTGCCTGGTGTTGGACCTGCACAGACAGCCTTGAAAATCATTTGTATTCAAGCCAGACTCTGATTAGTGTGCACAGATCATGCTCTGAACAGTAAAAATAAAATGAGGAAGTGTCCTTTAAAAAAATTCCTCAGGGTGTCATCATCAAAGCTGAGATTTGCAAAAGCACCTGGAGTGCAATCTGCGCAAAGATGTAGCAGCACTTTATCTGTATTTGTAACACTATAAAGCTGCATCACACACCTCTGCTATATGGACTATTTCTCTAGGACTATCCTGTACTTCAGGGAATAAGGGATTAAGCTATGTTTTGAAAACAGAAGGAATTTGCCCACTTCAGTGGTTGCATCAGCACAGCTGCACTGGGAAAACATTGATTTCCCTAATCATCCCAATCATATCAATATGAAGCAGAAAAAGATTCTTTCCAGGACATTCCATTTCCAGGGACTTCCATTACCAGATCTTACCTTGTAAACAGCTGCTTCCTCTTTAGTGTTGCAATTACATCCAGTTTCCCCTGAAAGAACCTGATATTAAAACTTCATTTCTAGGACAGGGCCAAGGAGTTGTCCTGAATGAGATAGGTGTCTGTCTTATTTCTTGAACCTTACAGTGCTGAACGTTTTGTTGCTGAAGTACATTGATGGATCTACAGGTTGATATTTTAAAGTGTTGTGCCTGTCCTCCTGGGGCTTTTGCAGTCTCTGGGCAGATCTTTCTGCTACAGGTGGAAGAAAAGGACCAAGCAAAAATTATTGACTTTTATATCTTCATACCACGGTCCATCCAGTAGTTAGATGTTTCCTTAACAGAGCAAAATCCATACTGAAAATCACATCACAGAAATGTGTAGGCAGGAAGGGGCTTCTGGAAGTCTGTAATTCTTTCCTCCTACATAAAGCTTAGGATGCCCAGCACTTTATCTTCCATTGAGTTTCATGTATCAGTGAGGATGGAGGCCACAGCCTCTCTCAACTTCTGTCCCGGTGTCCAATGATCCTAGTGGTAAATAATCTTTTCCTTACATCTAAGGAGAAATTCTCATGTTCCAGCTGCAGTTCTGAATTCAGTTCTGGATTTAAAATTGATATAATTTTAGCTTTTATGAAGGCTAATTAAAATGAAATTGATACCTTTACATACCAGGTCTTAAAACCACAATAATCTTCAATTAATGCCACTGCAAGTGCGAAAGGGAAGACCCTCTGGGAAATAGTCATGGAGAAAGAAAACATATTTTGTCCTGGAAAATCTCCTGTCACATGGGATGTATGCTGTCAGACAGATTGCAAAACTCATGCAGAGGATATGAAAGTTTAAGGACACCAACCAAAACAAATTTTTAGAAGGCAATAGTCAAAATATAAATCTACTTCCTAAAATTGAAGCAGTTTACATTTTAAATCAGACAGACTTGATATATTCATGTGCCAACTAAACTGCCCCTCTTGAAGTTTGTAATGTCCCTTCATGAGTAGAATAAAGTTCCTGTAATACCCATCTCCTTCCCATCTTGCTGCATCCATATTCCAGGTGGAATTGAGTTTTTTGAGTTAAATGCCACTGGAGAGTCATGGCCAAAACCAGAGAGCATCATACATTTGAAAAAGGGAGGAACCAATCTTATACAGAGCAGGTGGAAACCAGATGTACTTGAAACTGGGGTGAAAAGAAGCAGAAGTGTCTTGACAATTGAAAATGATTGTTTCCATCAGGTTACACAGCTCTGTATTTCCTAGATCACATACCCAGACTTAATTAGCACTTTTCAGAAAGAGCATTGCTCTTTTTATTCCAAGTTAAGAAAAAGAAAAGAAATGCAGTCATACTATTTTATCAAAATGAAATCTGATTTTTATTTTTTCCCCACAGAAATGACTGTAAAATTTATAGATTTCCTAGGATTCTTATTTAAAGCATAGCTACTGATTAGCTTGTGGATCAATGCTTTATGGGAGAGAGTAGAAGCTGTATTGTAGTGTAAAAACCCCTTCTCTTTAAAATGCAGTGTTTTTTCCTGAATGTGTTTTTGCAGCTTGTTTTGACATCTGGTGGCCTTGGAGATGTCCTTGGTCCCAAGGTGACAGTGGCAGGGCTGCTGTCCCAAGGTGACTGTCCTGGCACAAATCCACCTGCCAAGGCCACTCTTTGCGTGGCTGTTCAGCAGTACCTGGTGAGCCAAGCCATGGTACAGTGGGACACCAGGAGGCCATGGGGACATGGTGGTGACATCTATGCCAGCCATGTGGGGCTGTCTGGCCATTGTGTGGCCACCCCTGGGCAGTGTAAGGACAGGGGTGGCCTGGGCAGTGAGCAACAGCTATGGGTTTGTCCGAGGAGTGGCCAGGAAGCTGCACCCCACCCAAGCCGTGCCTGCCACTCCACTGAAATGAAAAGAGCCAGTCCTGGGCAGGGAGAGGGCAGAAGAAAGAGGAAATCAAAGCTGCCCTTTACATTTCCTCTGGGTGTGCCAAAATCTGCTAAAGCCAAGTGCCTTAATTTGTCCTCAGCATCTCTACTTCTCTCTGGCTTCTCTATCTGGCAGACAATCTGCTTTACTGCAAAAGTTACCTGATGTGCCCACTTAATTTATTGTGTCTGTTCTTTGTGGAAAAGGTGATGAAAATGAAGATGGACAGGAGGAAGGGACTGACTGACCTTTGAGGGTCAGGAAGAAGGTAAAAGTGACCACAGGGTCAAAGACATGTTTGAGGAATGCTTGAGGGTTTGGTGGATCTTTGCTGAAAATAAGTGCATAATCTGTCACTCTGCACATCTGCAACCAGGCACTTCAGATTTTGAGAGATCCAAGAGGCCTCTCTTGTTGCCCACTCCCATAACAGAATAGCATTCCAGTCTATAGTCCACAAACAAGGGTTTTTTTAGCTTATTATTTCATTTTCTGTTCTCATTCTTAATACTGAGTTTGCCATGGGAACTTGAAGAGAATCACCTCACATTAATAAAGGCTTAATATTGGGAACATTCCTTACAAAGAAATGTCCTTCCATCACATTTCTGGAGTGATAACCACAGGTTGTGATGTAATTGGAGCATCTGGAGAGAGCTTTGGTGTGAGAAGAGTCCCCTTCTAGCCTGTGAGTGTGGAAGAGAGGGGTGGGGGAGACAAGGGGAGGAAAAGACAGATGCAGACGAAAGGCAGAGGTGATGCTAAAACGCTGTAAGTGATCATTTGAAAGATTGTATTGCACTTACTCTTGTGGAGTCAAACAGCTTAACTGTGACCCAAGGAACCACCATCACTCTGGGTAAGAGTTGGAAGAAAGGAATTGCTTTATGGACAAAGAACTGGGAAAACAGTGACAGATAAAAGCAGAAAGCATATTTGTAACTGTAAACATAAATTAATCAAAACCCGCTGTGGAGGATAAGTTCTGTATTTTTATTCATGTGTGCTCTTGCAATTTCTCTTTTTAACTTAAAGTGGTTGTATCTATGATTCATCCAGAATTTATGGCTCCCCCAGAAATCCAGTATTAGCCTGTGGGAAACAGCAAGCAGCACTAACCAAATACTGTACAACATCACTTTATCTGGGCTGCAGAGCACTACAAAACTAGGGATATTTTGGAGCTGGACCACCCATGGGGAGGGAGCAACAGATGTTCTGGGATTATCCATAACAAATAGTTATATTTCTGGCACTCTTTATTCCTTACTAAAACTTATACCTTTTTTACATGCATGACTGACTTTCTGCTAACTATGAAATTAGGACAAACTTTCTCATTCAGTTATAAAGGGGAGGTTGTCAGTCACATAACTGGGTAAAGCTGTGGCTTCTCAGTAATCATTCATGGAGCAAAAGTAATGAAGCTTTTGCAAAAATCGTGTCAAAACACAGTTGGTAAATGTGTCCACATCTTCTGTAACTAATATATTCCTTACATACATGGGACTGAAGCTGACATCTTCAGAGGAAAAGTAGAATTCCTCATTCTCCTTCATTCTCAGTTACATGAGGAATTTAACAAAAAAAATCTTACCTTGTAATAGTAGATTAACCTAAAAGCTGATTTTTAAAAAATAAATGCCTAGTGTGTATGATTGAAGATAAAATATTGAAAACACATCACCCAGACTCTTTAGTCAAAAAGTATCAAGTAAATGAAGAGGATCTAAAAGCATGACCATTTATTTTTAAAAATTATAAAAATCATAATTTTGCTGATTGACCAATGCTTGTTCAAACCAAGTTCAAAACAACAGTACTAAGAATTAACTGAAAACTTAAATAAGCTCCACCATGCAACACAGATGACTCGCTTTTGATGCTCTTTTCATAATATGATGGATTATGTCACTTCATGGAGTCTTGCTCTATTCACCAGCTCTCTTTCATTGCTCTTCACAAATATTATTTTTTCATTATATTGATGAGAACTGTTTATTCCACAAACTTGATCTCCTCTCTGTTTCCCATTACTCACAAGACACTGGCACATGAGTGTCTGTTAGATTTTTTAAATAATTTATGAACTGCATTCAGATCATATATTTCCTACTCATTTTTTCTTACTTGTAAAGTTCCTTAGTTTTTGCTTTGAGAATCTGTTGTTCATTACTTGTTTGATTGTTTTATTTCTGGTGAATGATTAAATGAGCTTTCAGAAAGCCTTGAAAGTGATGACCTGTTCCTTTGGTTTCTGGAGGTAAGCACTCCCATGTATGAACAATATGATTAATTTTCTCCCTGTATGGCAGCACTTGCAAATGATATACTGAATTCATATGAACTTTTGTAGGCTGTGAATAAATTTCACTTCCTGCTCAGACAAGAATAATGTACTTTCCCATTAAGAAGAATATATACAAAGCCAAATACACAAACTTTCTAATATTTTTCTAGCCTTAGCTGATAGAATACAAACTCCTGGGAATTCATCTTCTAATTATGACTGCATAGCAAAGTTTTCTACAGAAGGAAACCAAAACAATGTGGAATGAGAAAATTTCTATAACTGGAAATTTCCATTTTTAGTTATCTGAGGAGCTCCATATGTTCACAATGGATATTTTTGGAAGGTTACAAGGTAGTGAGAGGAACAAAAGTGACCCATTGCTCTGATCAAAAAATCTCAAATAGCCAATGTTATTTCTATCTGTGTTTGTGACTGACTGTTGCAGTTTTCCTGAGCTTGGTCTTACTCATTGTTTGTGAGCAACCTCAGATTATTTTATGAATTCAAGAGTAATTTCTAATTTGCTGATTTTCTAGGGGCACTCTAAGAGAGAATATATGTTTTGTGTTTCAAAGCTTCTCATATTCTGGCAAAGGGTTTTTTACATTTGGGTATTATAAGACTAGAGTAGGAGAGTGCTCTGGGCCACAGTTGCTGTCCATGCCATCTAAAGGGCAGATGACAGAAATGCCCTGCTCTTTCTCAGTGAGTGTCCTGATGACTGCAGCCTTTAAATGCTACTTCTTGTCATTTGGTAGCCATCAGTCACTCAGAATTTCTGCAGCCTGCTACTGTGGCTGCTCTCTAAACTCTGAATGTATTCCTAAAGTGAATCTCAGGAGATGCGTCTTCATATATTGTGGTGGTTCACAGATAGAAGACAGAAAATCTAGGTTTGTTTTTTTTTTTTTTTCTTCTTCTTGGCCATCCTTTAAATCTCTGAGATTACCCCAGGGATTCTCACCTCTTGTGTAGCTGAATTAATCCCTCCTAACAAAATAGATTTTCTTTCAGATCCTCACCAACACATGGCCAAGTACTCCAGCAGTTGTTCTCTTGTTAGTATACATTAAACCTCATGAATTTCATGATGGATCATCTCTCCAGCAGTACAGAGTCCACAGCTCCATATTTGTTGATACAGCCTGTTGAGATCTAAGCTCTTTAATTTGCAATTGTAATGTGTAATTTTCTAGAAATAAAATGCAATTCAGTCACAGGACATTCAGAATCACTCAATTCTAATCTGTAATGTCAGCAAGCCTATTTCACTGACATTATTGTTTTGACACTGAGTGTAATAGAAATGATTAAGCCAGGAAGAGAGCAGCACTTACTTGACTGCTGTCAGCTACTGAACCACAATAGCCCAGCACACAGACTCTATTCAGCTGATGAAATGTGAAACTTGATATGCTGCTGCAAAATGTTAGTAACCACAAAGCTGTATTTCAATCCCTACTTGATTTTATAAATGTTTAGTCTCACTCTGTTAGACCCAGCCTCATACAAAAGCAATTCCTGTTCCACAACTGGAAGGAATAGCAACCAAACTTCTTTCTTTTAAATTCACTGGGCCCAGGCATGTGTCAAGGCCTTTTTTTCTTTTTTTTTTTTTTCAAATGGAAGAGTATATTCAGATGGGGGATGAAAATGCAAAGAATATGAACAATAGTAGCCCTTGTGACTTTAATGTGAAGATTAAGATTCATGATGGTAGGCATGTAATGTGATAGAACTATTTATCATGGCCCTTCCAGCAGAATGTATACTTTGTTCTAAAATAATTTGTTATTGCTGAACTTGGAGATGCAGGCACTTGAACTGAGTGCTAAGTGGGTATTTCTTCAAAATAGGTGTTTGCTTTCCTTTACATTTTATATAATTTTATATCATTATGCTGTCAAGTGTCCTGTGGTGTAAGTCTAACAAACTGGACACAGACAAGGCTGTGCAATGTTGTAAGTAAATACTTCTGTCTCTCTTTTGTGTCTGAAGAGAAAACTCCCTTTCCTCTCACCTATGTGCACAGAAGACCCATAGTTTTAGTTTCAGAGACTTCAAATTGTACTTCCAAGAAGGTATAACATCTTTTTTTTCAGTTGTTCACAGAAGTGTTATATGCATGTCACCTAAAGCACTGCAGAATAAGTATTTTATTCACAGAATCCAGATTAGATTAAGGATAGATGAGAATGAGACGGGACACACTGTGAGACAGAGCTGACTCAAAGGGTGCTGAGCATCCTCTGTCCCCATGGAGCTCCATGAAGGTGGCGCCTTCCAGTCTTCAGAGAGCAGTTCTTGTGGTGCTCTTCTTCTGCTGTTGCTGATAGAAAGGAACTGTCTTTGTATGAGGAGAACCCAAAGGTTTGAAAATTAAAAGGCTGCATACAAAACTTTCAGCAGAGTAGAAGCCCTCAGGTTTCTTATAAAGTAATTATATGGTTACCTAAATGGTTTTATAAGTTTACCTCTTAAATAAAATATCACCTCAGGGAAGAGTTAGGTTTATTTTACTTCTTCATAAATAACAAGTGTGTTTTTATTAGTTAGATCACATATATAAAAACAGCTATTATTGTTGTCTCTCCATGTACCATAATATGTTCAATATTAAAAATATCCAAATATTTTCTTCTTGATGACAGCATAAACATTTCCTACTGACATGCAGTCTGTCAGAAGGCATTTTCATAACTTCAGTTCTTCTTAGCTTTGTTGTCTCCTCATTACCAGTACTCAGCCAAACAGCTGAAACACTTAGAAGAGAATGCAAAAAAGTTCCCATTTTTTTGTTGTGGTGCATTTTTAGTGTTATTTGAGCAGTGTTGTCATAGGCTTAGTAGGTTTAGAGAGTTATAAAACTCAGTGTTAAATGGTAATGCTATAATAGGGTAAATAATAAATTTATTTACAAGTATCAGTAATAGAAAAGGAGACATAAATTCAATTAGAGAGTGGTTTATATACTTTAGGATATATAGTGCTTACCATCATTTAAATATTAAAGAAAGAAAAACTGGCTAAAACAGAGACACAACATGAGTGGGACATGAGTTCATGTTATGGAGCAGGGAATTTTGGGTTTCATCACTGGCTATTGCAATAGTCTTTGACATGCCAGAACTGAATAACTTAATTTTCCCTTCTGAGAAATTATCCTGTTCAATTTCCAGGGCTGTAAGTGATCAAAGTGAGTTAGTCACTAGTGAGTAAGTTAAGCGACTAAAGGATAGTTACAAAATTATATAAATTCTTTACAGTGAAACTCATATAGGAAGGACCTTTCCTTCCATGACAAGTGGTTGTAGCAGACCAGAGAAAGTTGGGCTCTCACCAGAGGAGTTTGGGCAAGGGGACAATGGGTACCCATGCATGCCATGGCAATGATCTGGGAAACCCTGCTGGGGCACTCAGCCTCGTGTGGCTTTGCTGCACAAAACTGGAACAGAAGAGAGAGAGAGCTCAGTCAGGAAAGGGGCTGACTAGAGCAGGGTAGGAAATCCTTTCTTCTTCCCTTTCATCTTGCAGTAATTTTGGGGTTTAAAGCAATGGATCTTGTTCCACTCACTCTAAAATGGATCTTGTGCAACTCTGGGTTGCACCAGGAACTAAACGCTGAGCTGCATGTTTGCAAAAATGATCACTAGTGCTGAAACGTTTTCCTTTTATACTCACAGAGTTTTAAGATTTAACTTTTTCAACTTTTAAAAGCATTTTCTGCATTTTATATTGCAGAAATTAACTCACATGTGGTGACTGACTCTGGATGAAAAGCAGAATCTTCTGCTGTGCCAGGAATGGCCATGATACAGCAGCTACACTTTTCCTCAGCAGCTTGTGTGAATTTCTGAGCTGGGACCATACTAATATCTGTGTAAACACACACTTCTGTGCACGCTCCATTTCCCAGCCACAATATATCTTTAGTAAAGGTTTGGGGTTTTGTGCTCTGGGCTGGCCCAGCCAGGAGTGAAGAAAGGGAGGCTTAGTCTGTGGTTTCACAATTGGCCAAGCCCCTCTGACTGCGGGCTGTCACCGAAGGCAGCGCTCCTGCCCTTCCCGCTGTGGGAGCAGGTTGCTTTGCAGCCAGCTCCGCCAGCACACACTGCTTTCATCTCACACTATCTGCATTTGTTCAGGCAAGGGATTAACTCAACAGCTCTCTGGTGGGGACAAAGCACTTTACAAGCTGAGAATCAGTAATATCAATATTAGCCATGGCTTTGTTGAATTCTGGAGGGATGCAGACAAGCACCAAACCAGTCACAAAAAGAGAAGGCTGTTTCTTCTTATTCTGGGCAGATCAGTGTTTGCAGGTGGCATAGACCTGGTGTCTCAGGACAGATTTGTGTTTGTGTGCATGTTACTAAGATCAGAGATTTTACACTATAGGGGAAAATGTAGGCTTTGGTCAGAGTGGCTTAAAAGTGAGCACCGAGTTTATTTGAACCAGCTTATACACAGAAATTGTCAGTTCTAATGCATGAAAAACAATTCTAAAAAGCATTTCATGACCATGTAAGTGTGGTGGCTTTATGAGGTAATAATTGATGTCTGAATGATAAGGATGGTAGAAGTAATGCTATTTTATTGATAGGATACTAGAAAATAAAATAAAAGCACCAAAAAGAAGAAAGGGACAACATAAACTTCAAATTCTCTCATATTATGTTTGCACATATGTGTTTGTTTATTTTTCTCAAAAGAAAAACACATAAATGTTTCTAATGTTGCTTTTGAATTTATAGTCTAGTTTCCTTGGGCTTAGCTGTAGGATACTGTTTGTGTCACCTCTATTTTCAGAATTTGTCTTTTATCTCTGCTTTGCAGCTTCATGTCAATATTTTATGTAGTATTTTAACACTGGATGACTTCCCATAATACGAAAATATCATGGTGTGTAACAGAGGATATGATTCTACTTCTTATTTTTATTTTTGCTTTGTGCTTTTCCATATGGCTTCCTTTAATCTTGGCACAAGTGAAATGGAGGGATGGGATTTGCATGGAAAGTTGCAAAATTGCAGTCAGCACAAGTGAGGGCGTATTCAACATGTCAGGCACTACAGAAAGTAGAAACATCCCCTCTCTTGCACAAAGGTCTCAGCATCTTGCAAAATCTATTGTGTCTATCTAATAATATACAGAAAAGCTACACTGATTTTTTACTGTTTAGCAAAAGTGGCCGTGTTTGCAAGTCATCTATCACAAAATACTCCTGTCCATAACTTGATAAATCCGAAGGTAAGACAGATATTTAATAAGAGGATGGAAAATCTTGTTCTTGAGAGACCAAGTTTCCTCTTCAGTGAGTTGTATTCAGTCCCTTGCCCTGCTAGTGAGCTGCTGGCAGTGGTGGGCAAAATATGCACCAGCACTTTCACAGGTGGTCACTGACTGTGTTTCCCTCAGATCTGAGCACCCAGTTCCAAATACCTGAGGTCTGACTTTTAGAAGTGCTGAGCTCTCAGAAAGGCAGCTGAGTCAATATAAGTTGTGCTGTAAAAATGTACAACTACAGCCTGCTATAAAATGTTAAGTACTTCAAAAATTCGGTTCCCAGTTGTCTGCTTTTAGGTACTCAGCCACTCCTGGTTATTTCTGTTTTTAAAACAGAAACAACATTTTGCCTTATATTAATAAATGCTGAAAGACAGATTCAGTCATGCTCATGAAATACCCAGATTCTGTGACAATAAGCACCTCAGATGGGAAATAATAATTCTTCATGTCTCTCAGAGACTGACTAACACATGGTTAAAACCAGGATGAGTGCTTCCACACGGGGTATTTCTTGCTGCACAAATAATCCCAGCGTCTAGGAAGACACGGAGTAGATTCCTAACTCTGAGCAGAAGGATGACTCCATTTCATACCAACAAGCAATGGATGCTTTTTAAAATGACAATGCAAACATTTTGAACTGAGATTTTTACAGTCTATTGCTATTTAGTTGTGATTATAATTGATCACAGATTAATGGGGGAAGGCTTTATGTTACAAGTTTGTTGAAAGAAGTAGGAGTTACTTCTTTAAACTTATGTCTTAAACTGAGAAAGTCCTATTTCAAAATACATTCCTCCTATTAGTTGCTTAATATCAAACTCACAGCACAGTACAGACTATCTGGGACCTGGTGTAATAATTCCATAGGACCAGTGATGATGCTCAGTGATGATACCAGCTTAAAACTTTCCTTCCTCTCTTTTGTTCCACCCTTGGCTGCCAGCAGCACCTTTGCACAGGGAAGCAGTGTCCCACTCTGGGTTGCACCAGGGCAACTGTTGGTGCAGGTTCTCTGTGAGGTAAATCTGCTCCAGCCCAGCTGAAACCAAAACAGGAACGTTTTTAACTTGCTCATAGAAATTGAGCCAAAATTATTGAGAAAGGGCATCTTTTAGACAGGGTTCATTAGTGTATCCTATACTCATGTTAACTATATTTGAATAAAGGTTTTTCTTAATACTGATAGAGATTGACATTTTCAAATCAGTCTCTGTGCTCTGAGAAATTTATTTAGCATCATGTTATGGACAGTAGGTAGTGTCTGAATATGGAGGATATTCTTTTATTACTATGTATACAGCTGTCTAAAGAGATCAGGTGGAATTTTGCCTGCTTGCTGCATATAAAGGGCAAAATGATACACAATCAAAACTCCAATGAACTTGGTGCAAGATCTGCCCTGAATTTTTGAAGGGCTTTGTAATCAGTAATTGATTTTCCTCCCTTCCATTGACTCCCATGAAATCAAAAGCAATTTTGATTTCACAAAGCATTGCTGCACACTGGATACCCAATTGCCTTTTTTACCTATTAGCTGTTTATTTTTCAAATAACACTTCTAGTTCATTTTTCATTTTTTATCTCTGTGACCTGCTTAAAATTTCCATAAAACCTAGGCAAAAACCATACCGTAGAATTTTCTAAGTATAAAAGCTAAATGGAAATGCCCTTCTCCAATTCTTTTCCACAGTCATATTTGTAGATGTTTCCTTGCAATTGTTGTGAGACAGCATACTTGTCTCTATATTCCTTCCTTCCTTCCTTCCTTCCTTCCTTCCTTCCTTCCTTCCTTCCTTCCTTCCTTCCTTCCTTCCTTCCTTCCTTCCTTCCTTCCAATAAAGGGCATACTTAATGATGTATTAAAGTTTCTCATGCATTCTGATTATTTTCAAAATCAATAAGCAGTTTTTGTTCTCTTGCCAAATGTATATTTTGCTAAAACAAGAGCAATCAAAAAAAATCATCAGTGTGTTCATATGACAACCTTCTTAAACCTTTTCCTCAATATTAACACTTCAAGACTTGCTAACCTTTGTTATAACTAGTAAATCGAATCACACATTCTTCTTTTGCATCAAAAGGCTCAGTATTGTTTCCTAATTTAGTAAGAATTTATGTGGGACAATACTCACATCTGTGTTCCAATAAATAATTAAGCCCTTAAATAGGTTGATCGAAATCACAGATAAAAAGGAATTTGTGTGGCATAAACATTAAGATACTTGTAAGGATATTCTTTTTTTTTTGAGAAGCCAATGACAAATGAACCACCATTTTTCTCATTTAAGTTAAAGAAATTTCTGTCAAAACTATTGTGATTCATCTTGCTGAAAGAAGAACTATTTTCCCTTTAAAACAAAATTTTAAATTCAGCAATCAGAGCAAAAACATCTTTTGAAGACTCAGAGGGACTTCAAGAATACTGTGGCAAGCATGTGGAGATTTTTTTGTATTGTCATGGCTTGGTTGTGACTGGTTACAGGGGGAAAAAGTTATTGTAGATTCTTTAAATGTTTAAAGGAAACAGATAAAATACAGATGTTTCTTTACCATAAAATTAGTTACCATGCCTGGGTCATCAGTAAGGTCTGATTTTTTGAGATACACACTTGTGCACAAATCTTTGTTGCTTTAATGAACTGTATAAGTGGAAACAAATTTTACAACAATAAGCTGTTCTGCCTGAATGATTTAAATTTAGGAAATTCATAAATATTTAAAAACTGGTCCTTATAATGGGAGGTATGCAGGAACTCCAGCTCCTGTTGGTTCAGCAAGCCCTGCCTGAGGAGCAGAGCTGATGGCAACCACTTGCACTCAAACTTGACTCCAGCTGTCATTCCCTGGAGCTGTGTGAATTCATTGAAGGAATTTGGGTTCTTATTAAGTTATACAATCATAATGAGCAGATGTACCATGTTTTTCTATCAATAACATAGCAGGGGGCAATTTTGGACCTAGTTAAACCAAATCTAAATTAACGCTAAACTCCTTTATCCCTTCTCTGATGGGCTCAAACAGCTGGAACCATGGAGGCTTTCTTTATCAAATCTGCACATTAAGGCTGCCGTCCTAGCAGCTGAGAGGCTAATTTCTGGCTTGATGCTGGCCAAAGTGTGGTTAACCTCACAGAACTGTAACATTCCAGCAACAAGAATTAATTTTTACCCACTGTTGCCACTAACCAAATGCTAACATTTTACTTTGGAGAGCACAATATTATTCAAGCTGTCTTGCAATACTCCAAATGTTTGTACCATTATAAACTGATGACAAACTGATTTGTTCATTACATCTTAAATGTAACTGCCAAATATTCTATCCCCAAGTTCAATCCTGTGTTTTGAGTATAAGCTAAGCCAGACTGTGTATATAGGTAGGGAGCCAGAAACAAGCCCAAAAATCTGGCTTCATTCTGAGAAAAACCTGCTATTTTTTTTAAAGCTGTGTATGAAAGGAAAAATGCATTTTCTGAATGACTGTGGTCTTTCAAAGAGTCCAGAGATACATCCCTGGTCAAGGCTCTCAGAGCTTGTGTTGGAAGGATGCAGAATGAGCCACCCTGGGAAGGGAAATACTCTGGGAAAAGGCAATGCAGTTCCAGGAGGCACAAAAGGAACAACTCTTCTCTTTCTCACAGGTCTTTCTGATTTCTTTCCTCCTAGACAACTTTGAAAAAACTAAACCATACCTGGAGCTAGCATGGGTAGGCAAAGTAAGAGAACTCAAGCAGTGGGAATACCTTAGCAGACCAGGGATCACAGGGGAAGAAAAAGCACATGTTGTATTTCCCATTTTCTTCTGTGCTGTTTTGTCTTAGTTGACAAAAAAGTGACAGCAATCCTAGCAAAGCAAAAGGGATGCCTTATTGTCAGCCCCTGAGAAGCCTTCCTCACTGCACACACTGTCTGTCTTACATGTCTCATTTATTTCCTACTCTTATAATGGGAAAATCAGTTTCTGTGGAATGGAATTTGATCTTTTAATGGGAATGTCTTTCTATATTAGCTGACCTTGCAAGGCATTTCAAATATTCCATCTTTTCACCCAGGAAAAACAACTTCATTCAGCAGTTCTTAGACTCCTCTGAACCTTGAACAGGAAACCCTGGAAATATATGATGAACTGCACAGTTAAAGCAGTGCAAAAAACAAAGCACATTACACTGCTTAATATAGTCTACTCTCAACAAAATATTCTATCCATGGACAGTATTTGCTTTTTTCCCCCTCAGTTTAGGCCAACCCATCTGTGATTTAAGCTTTCACAAGCAGACCTGCAATTTCCTTAATAATATGTATGTATTTATGGGGTTATTGGATGAAGATGAGACCTAGCAGAGTGGATGCTTAGAAAGCTTGTGTTCACAGTTCCCATTCAGGCACTCTCTGCTCTGTACTGCTGTTAACTCCTGTAATCCATCCTGCTCTCCCAGATTGTCCTGCAGGCTGGAGAGTCATCATGCTCAAACCTTTTGGGAAGCTTTTTTGTTAGTGATGTGTCAGGCTCAAATCTGTTGCACTGAAGCTCACAGCCAAACACCCTCTGGATTCAGGCCCTGTCTCATAAGGAACACGATGATTGTCTTAGAAAACATTTTCACTTCTTCAACACATAATTTTGCATCTTTAGGATCTTTTTTAAATTCTTTATCTGAGAAGAAGATAGAAGATGTGGTCAGATGTACTAGGGCTGGCTAAATACCAAGCACACAGACACAGCTTTTCCCATTTAGAATTTTATGTCTGAGACATTTTAAGAGGTCAGCAGCAAGATGCTGCTCAGACAAAATGTGCTGGAGCATCTGATGGCCAGCTGTTGATAAACAGGTGCCACAGGGTCATCCTTTAGGTTGTCCTAGAGTTCCCAGATGCATGTTGAGCCCAGACCTTCCCAGGCTGGAGCCTAAGGACTCCTGGACAACCCCTGACAGTTATTGCCACTTGTGAGCCCTTCCTATCACCTCTGACAGGTATGTGGTGTGTGTTTTGTGGCTTTCAGCTGTCTGAGGGTTTGGTATGTAGTTTATAGGCTCCCTTTAAGGTTGGAGTTGCTTGAGCTAAGATCTACTTATATGCCCTGTCTTTTAAGTACCTTCCTTCATGGTCATGCCAGGTTTACCACCACGTGCTTTTCCAGCTCTGTTCACTTTATGTAAATAACACAAGACATCTGATGTGAGCAGAGGGGATGGGGCATACAGCAGCCCTGGCACCCAGTGCCAGCCTGGACAATCCTGCACCCATATGGCCCAGGGTTTGGCTGCTTTGCTGAATGCTGCTCCGAGCTGAAGCATCTGCTTGGGCTGCACCAGCAGTGAAAATGTTCACAGCTGCCAGACTGGGCCCCATTTACTCTGATTTTGCATGCTTTTTAGGAGCCGGCCTAGCCTGCAACAGCACATAGCTTTAACATTAGAATCTTTGATTCTTTGGAGTTGCATGTGTATATTTTCTCCTCAGCAAGGAAGGAAGAGCTGAACAGGAAGCTCAGACTGGTGGGCAGTATTACTGAGAAAGTAATCTGTTTCACACATATTTCTGTGTGTTTCATAATGTTTCAAAATTGAAGAAACAAATTGTTAATATTCACAACAGAAAACTGAAGCAAAGGATATGTGTCTTGCATTAAAAAATGGAGCTAAGCCATGCTTTCCCAAAGTCTTTCCTCTTGTACATTGTTTAGTTCTGCTCAGAACAAATTACAGTTACTGAAAAAAATATGAACATGGTATTTTAATTTCTGCAGGGCAGAACTATCATGGTGAGTGCAGGAATAAATTATTTGTAAGTAATTTCAGAGGTGTACAATTCTTGCTTCTAATGGTACAACCCTCTTATTCTTTGTGATAGTTATGTTAAAGGGGACACCAAAGATTCCATGACTAATCATGTATTTAGCATCTGTTACCAATATCTCCATGTGAATTAATTAGCAAGGGCCTGAGAGTCGTCTGTTTGCAGTCTTCCATGAAAGTAATACTGATTGGCACTGACATAGTATTAAATTGCTTCCCCTTCTAATATGGCCTCTTTGACAAAAGATTAGGCCTGCCACCTGTCCCCTTGGCTGGTGACTGCTTTTCTCAAATATTCCTCTTCTTAGCTGAAACTTAATAAATACAAGAACATTTTACCAGTGTAATTGTTTATTGATACTGAGAGCATTCAGATGGTCCTCACTGTTGTTGATATCTCACTCTGAGACTCCTGGTCTCTAAAGTAGAATTGAGGTCAGAAAACACTTTCAGTAACTTAACACTTTCATGTTAATATTCCTGCCAGCCTATGTAGTGAATGCACTGCCCTGAAACTGTGCATTGTTTTATCTGTATGGCAAACAGCAAAACACTCAGCCCTGAAATTGCTTTGAGCAAACACCTAAAATCTTTTGGTTTGTGGATAAACCTGATTGCTTTGAGTAGTTTCACATCTGAGTGATTGTGGTCCTGAGTCTGATGTTCTGCAAATATCCTGTGATACTTATTTACAGCTTACCACTCTGACAAGTGCTGCTGCAATATATTTCCAGAAAACGAAAAAAAGGTCAAAAACACAAGAAAGGCAGTTTTGTTGTCTGTCACAACTCACTTCCCCAAAACACCCCCTCAGCTGAAATATTCAGTGACTTTCAGAAAATAGTTTTGGAAATATTCCTTCACTTCTAATCAGATGGCAAAAGTGTTTGTTTTATTTAATCATGGTTGTGAAACTGAGCCTTTATTTTTTTCATCTTCCTTTTTTCCATAAGGACCTTTTTGATTTGCCTCCTCTCTTCATGACCACATAAAATTTGGCTTGTGATGAAAAGACTAAATGGGCCCCACTAAAAACTTTGAGAAGATGCTGGAGGAGCTGCTGATTAACCACTACTCAGTTTATATCCAGAATTCAAACTCATTTCAGTATGTGCTGTTACCTACTATGTGTAAAGGGCCTCGAGCAATCTCAGTAGCAGGAAGGGAAGTCACTGTGGTCACACAGCTGACAATATGGAGCTCAGGAGAAAGACCATTTTTCTTTGAAAGGACTGACTTCTGAGAACTGCTTTTGCAGAAGGAGAGGTCACAGTCCTGAATGAGGTCTGGGAGGGGAACAAGGCTGGAGAGAGCTGTTAACATGAAAAGTCTACCTCCTGAGTGCTCTCTGCAGGAGGCACCTGGTTTGGGGTCCCAGCTGAGCTGCTGCTTAATAGCTAGTCTGGGTGCCAAAAAGCTGTTTCATGACATTCTTGGCTTAAGCACTGCAAAAGCAGTGGAACATTTTTGCTACACAGAGCCTTTAGTCTTTAAATCACTGCTTTCTGGATGAAAACCCAAGAAAATTGAGAGCAATGTCAAAATGCTAAAACTTTAGTGTTCAGTCAGAAAAATTTTGTCCTGAATCTCAGTGGCTGGCTCCAAGGTTTCCTGATGTCTACGTTAGCAAATAGTTGCCCTTTTGTATGGAAAGAAATATGCCATGTCTCTGAGCATCATGGATGAGCTCGTGTTCCATCAAGCGCACCTCCAAAAACTGCTTTAAGCTCAGCTAATGAATCTTGTGTTACTTCTAATATTAATACTTGGGAGATTTAAAAACATTCACAAAATGGAACTTGCCCAGTCTGCCGCTGGAAAAACCAGGACATATTATTCTTCTGGAAAAGTAATAAAAACTTGGACACTTTTCAGATATATTTCCCTGTAGCATGGATCAACTGTTCTGAGCTCAGTTAAAAATTCTAGAAATGCTCATGAAGTCATTCCTGATAAGAGGAGCATAAACTATTTATTTTGCTAAAAACTATATTCCTTAAAGGCCAGTTCAATGTCCTGTGAGTTGTTGTAGGTGTACAGGACATTCTCTAGTAGTAAACATTTTTTCCATTTCCCTTTGTAATTTTTTTCTCATTCCCTCTGAATTCTTTGACCGTAAGATTCAGTGCAACTGATGATGAGGACAGGGCAGAAGGCATGCAGTGTCTTTCAGTCCTGTGAGGCAGCAGAAGTACACATACAGCATTGGATCATTTCATAAATTAACCAGACAGATAGAAATTGCTTCCCCAGGGTGATCTGCGGCAGGAAGACGCTGAACTAAGATTTTCAGGCTAGATCTCTTCTTACCAACATTTTGTCTGTTGCATTTATATCTTCTATATTCTTTCATACTGAAGTTGTAGTCATAAACCAGCAACTACACAACAGTATTTTAACAACTTCACATTGAACTGTAGGTTAAAAAGTTGTAATTAGTCAGACAAAATGTGTTATCAATTTAGATTTATTTCCCAGCTGTGCTCTCCTGTCATTTTTAATTATTATTTTCAGAATCCTGATCATGATGTCATCCCCCTGAATTTCCCGAAAGGTCCCCCGTGTTCATTCCAAATGATTAATGAAGGTATGAAAGCTATGAGTGCTTCCAAATCAAATATGTGTATAAAGGTAGGCAATGCACAGGAAAAGATGATTAAAATAAAGAATTGTGTGTTTCCTTGAAATTCACCAGCCTGTTGATATGCAGCAGTTCAGATCTCAGTGGAACTTTTGTGCAAGCCACTGAATACTTTTTCTATGGGGGAGAAATCCCTAGACAAAGTTGCCTGTTAGACCTATTTGAATTTTTTTTATGGCTGTGGGTTTCACATACTTGCGACATTAAAAGGACAAAAATGGTCTCTGTGCTGAAGTGATAGATCTGGCAAGCCCATATATCAATTGTCATGAAAAGTGTGAGTCTTGAGACTTATTTCATTCTGAATGTTGGTTTTTAATGAAGAAAATTTAATAAATTGATATTCTGAATTTTTGGCTTGCATTAGGAAGCTAAAAGGTAAGTTGTTATAATACTGTGTATTAATAAGCACTCAGGAGTCAGATTTGTCAGGAGAGAAAGTGCAGTGCTTTTTATTAACTGAATAAGCATCGTGCTTAGCTGGGCTTTGCCAAGGCCTCTGGAAATGTAGAAGCAGGCTCAGATGCTTAACTACTAAGTAGCATAGTGATTTCCATTCTAACACAGCATTGTCTTAAAATAGGCCTTCCCACTCTAAACTTTGTATTTATCCCCTCAGTGGATGAACTTCAAATGAGGCAAAGTTGTTTAAATCACAATAAGAATGGAATTTTTTTTAAAATTATTCCTTTATCAGGTTGCTATGGAAACATTAGATTGGTTCAAAAATTCTAGCAAACACAGCATGCAATTATTCTTAATGAAATGTACACTTTTCACAGTAAATGGATGCCATTTTATTAATTTATCACAGTGTTCATCATAAAGGTTGGCAAAGAAAAGAGACCAGGAAAAGGGGTAAAAACATCATATTTTTATAACTAGAGCATCTAAGTCCAAAACTACCATTCAAAAGGGTTTGTTCAGATGCTGTCTAGGAGTAAAATATATTTGGTTCTGTTTGTGTCTGGGGAGGGATCCATCAGAACATACTTGTGCCTACACCTGGGGATAACTACATCCCTCTTCAGTCAGTGGAAAGAAACAAAGCTTTTCGGGGCAGGATTCATTTCCTAAAGTAGGTGCTAAACCAGGTAAATGACACAATAAAAGAACTGCCCTCTCAGTTGCCCCTGGGGGCTTGCAGTACTGATTCTCACGGGTTTCCCTCAGCCCTGGATGCTGGGCAGGGTTTTGCCCTTTATGATAGCCTTTCATTGAGTCTCCAGCCCGGGTCTGGGGGCTCAGCCGTGCCCTGCAGCGGGGCCACTGGAGCCGCTGGAACTGCCTGTGTTTGGAATGGACAGCCCTGGCTGCTCCTCAGATACTGCCCCTCTTGCCCCTTCCCAGCACCTAGGCAACCACACCTGGTCCACCATGGAAGAAACTTTTGTATTTTAGACTTTTACCCAGACGTGGCAGGATTGTCTTCTTCAACTGATTCTGTATACTGTTTGTGGGCATTTGTGCAAATAATATGTCCAACATTTTGTTTAAAATTTATGTGGAAAGGACAACAAGGCTTCTGAAATGCACATCAAATTTAAAAGCTAGAAAGAGAGAAGAATGTTAGGAGTTCCCTTCATGTAATTATGAAATGGTGCCACTGTCTTCACTGGAGCTTCTTTTTTACCAGAGCCAGAATTCTGTCCTGCTAAAATGCATTATTGATGTGGTGATACAGCAGTTGAGTGCAAACCATGGACCACTGGACCAAATGAGGCTATGTTCATCTTTTTCTCTTAAATATCTTCTCTATTTTCTGCCAAAGAAATGAGTGATAAACAATTGGATGACAAAAGGATTTGTCTCTGCTTTTTCATCAGCAACTCTCAGGGTGGTAGATCCATCAACCCATCTCTTCTTATTCTACCAGTCTTCCACAAACACTTCATGCCTGCCTTCCTAACATAACCCAATGCAATAATATATAAATATCTGCATTGACTGTGTAAGATAAAAAGCTTTAAGTTCCAGACATTTTACAATTGAAGATTGTAGGAGAACCCTGAAAATAAGAAAGGAATTTTAAGGATAAAAGAGATGCACCCTCACCATTTGATTGTCCCAGGGTGTGTGACTTTTTGCAGGCACAGAAGGGCAGTGCTTCTTCCTGTTATATCGGGGTGGGAAAGCTAATGGAGGTACTAGACAAATTATTTTGGAAAAAGCAAACGAAGACACTTGGGCAATGGACACAAAATCACTCACTGAAACAGGCTTCAGTGGGCTTCTGTTCATTCCCTTCTGGCTTTTGGGTGTGCTGAGATGGAATAGTGTAAGAAAAAGTTTCCTAGCAGGAACAGTCATGGAGGCAGAAAACAAATGTTGGTTTTGTAACTGGGACAGTATGTTTCTAAGCTATGATAATTTCATGGAAAAAGAATAATCAAAACTAATTGGAGCTTAAATATTGGGTAGTAAAGCATGAAGAAAGTGAAGATACAGAGTCTATAAGATCTGGACCAGGCTTTGAGAGGAAGAAGAAAAGTTATAGGAAAAAAGGCTTGGAGCTGTACTCCAGACATCTCAAATGATTTTGTTTGGCTCATAATTGGTGGGCAATAGCTTTGTCTGAAGGATAAGGCTGCATTGCTTGCTTAACATAGCTTACACGAGCACTCACCTGCAATGCCAACCCATAGTGGGTGAATGCTTCAAAACAGAGAATTTGTTGGAGGAAAACAGAACATAAAAAGAAGGCAGATTTGCTGAGTAAATTGTTCATTGTGGATTATTCACGCAGTTTTACTAACACTCATCTGGAAAAAGTTAACAAACGAAGGAGAATGACTGCAGTGAGTAATAAATGTAAATCAATCCAAGAGATATGTAGGGTTATTTGTTGGTTGTGGAGAAGGATAGGTTTGATTGAAAGATGCAGAGAAAAAAGCTAAAAAGTGGAACAAGATAAACAAAGAAAGTGTGGCACTTATGTCTGCAGTAGTGGCAGTTCAGTAAAGTTTTGCTGATTGTTACTATTTTACACACACAGTTTGAAAATGAAAGAGTGGCCTCCATTGCTCTGCTTTTCCTTGAGATTGACTGCTTTAATTTGGAAGTCAATAAACACCATGCATGCTCACAGCATCCTAACCCAGAGCTATTGGAAATTGGCACACTTGAACTTCCTCCCACTGGGAAACCGAGGCTTGGCTTTCAAAATTCATATTTTTATGTCCTTGCTATTTCTATTTTATTAAAACAATATATGTGATTCCACCACCCCCCAATTGCTTGTTGAAAGAAGCTTTTGTTGAGAGAAACCTAATATTAAAAAAAGGTTGATTCCATTATGAAGGCAAGTGCAGCTTTGTGATAGGAGATGAAAATGTGTTAATTAAAATGTTGCCTTTACTTTATCTTGAATGTCACATTAACCTTATCTCCAGCTCATGCAGGCTCTAGATGGTTTCATTTGGGCATCTGGCCATCTTTTGTTTTTCATTTTACTATTTCTACTTAAATATTTACAGCTTGAGCCCAAGCCCATGAAACTCCATGGTAACACTCCTGTGGAGTCTCAGAGACTTTCCAGCCTTGGAGCAGAGCCCTGCTCTGAAAGAAAAAAAAAAAAAGGACAAAAAGGAGCTTGTGAGTCTGTATGATTTTTATCTTCCAGAGATCTACATACAACACTATAAAAAAAGTCGCTTAGCTGCCAGTTTGATAAATGCATGTCACTGAGGTTACGTGGCATTTTACCCCCTCAGTTGTCTTTAACAGCAATAAAGTGCCTGCAGGCCACAAAATGCCCTCTGACACCTGTGTAAGCTCTGCAGTCTAATGAACTGAAATCTAGTAAACAGCTCCTTCTAATTCTTTTCAAAAAAATGTAACCCATCTCACTGATTCTGCTGGGCTGAAAGGAATTGGGAGCCATAAGGACATCTTGGTTGCTACGATCTGCAAGTACACCTCAAGAAGCATAAAAATTAGTAAGTTTTGTGTTGTTTTCTCAACTCAATCACAATAGATTCAGTGTAATACTTTTTTAAAGGAAGATAGGTATCCAACTTAGCTGTTAAGCTAGAAAACATGAGTACAACTCTTGCCTTTTCATCCTAGGTAGGCTGGAAATATTCACCAAAAAAAAGGGAAGTAAATCCTTGGATCATCCAACCTAGCATTTATGTTACCGTTATAAGAGATTGACAACACTGTAAGCATACAAACATGTTTTGCACTCGAAGGTGCTTTTTATTTAGCTAGTTTTACTTCTCTGACTGTTGTGTGATGATGCAACACACAAAATTGCTGATAAAAGACTGAAATCTGTCTCCTCTCCTTACTCAGTCATCATGTCAAAAATCACAAAATTAATTTTCCAGGAAAAAACAACCTGCTCTGTGTCTCCACTTGTAAATCAAACAAGAAACCAATACAGACATTATATTCTAAAATATGTCAAATTAACCACATCTGTGCTAACCTGTGCCCATCTCTAGTGGAAAGAGGAGGATTTCATTAATAGGCTCAGTAGTGGCAAGATTTTTTTCATGGTCTTGCATTACCTTCAGTTACCTCAAATTAGTCACAAGGACCATGATAGATTGTAGGACATTCTGAGAAGCTTCAGGCCACCAAAGCTATGCTGGAGGTCACTTGAGGAAGAACAGCAGGAGAAATGTGGAAACATTTGTCCATGTCCAATTTAAATCAGATACAGTCTTTGGAGCAGAGACTATCTCTTTGTCTGGTATTTTACAAGTTCTGTGTTGATGCAGTTACAGCTGGAGCTCTTTGATTAGTACCAGCATGCAAGTAATCAGAATAAAAATAATAAAAATACTGGAAATACCGTATGTAAGTGATGTTTAATCAGGTGCGATGACAGCTGACGGAAGGAATTTCATACAGTTACTCAGTAGATGCAAGAATGCATCCTGGTAAAAGAAACGTTTGATTGGAGGCAATTACGCTTGAAAATCCTCAAGGTAGGTGAAATAGTTGATTTGTGTTTTGTTGGCTATTTTTAAGGATAGCTGTGCTGGAGAAATCTGAATGAGCACAAGTAGGGGTAAGAGAATCTGGGATGGTTCTGCTCAAACCATCCAACAATAAGACAAGGAGGGATCAGAAGAATCAGGAAATGACTTTTCTTCTTTGCTGCCTGGCCCCTCTGTTTGTGGCTGCTACCTTCTGGGATATTCTCTGGATAACAGTAATTGGAGCCAGGGGATTGTTTGGTTCAATGCTGAAAACAGGTTTTAGCAGCTATAAATACCAATCAGTAGCTGACCCGTTAAAAATCTGAGGGGCACGTTAAGTTCTTTTGTTTCTGTAAAAGAAATGTTTTCTTAAAAGAACTCCTTTTTATATAATTTTGTTGAGTTTTTATACATTTCTCTGTTTTGGTGAAAGTAATTAGGTTTAATGAATTAAGTGCTTCCAGCGTAGCAAGCTAACTTGTGAGATATTTGCCCCATTTGAGTCTGGAAACTATATTCATATTCCAGGGGAAACCTGACATCAAAAAACTGGCTTAGCATACAGCACCAAGCTACAGACACTGTGTCCAAGGTGCTCTACTGTGCACATACCTCCTCTGGGGGGAGATGAAGAAAGAAATGGCACCTAAGGGATATGAAGTCACATTATTTAATGAATATTGGAAGGCACTCAAAGGCTACAGTAATTGCCATGCCAGCAGGACCAATTCAATTAGTATGGGACAGGGTCAAAAATTGCTCTCAGCAGAGATGAAGGGTGCCACAGACATTAAGAAGACATCTGTGGATTTTAGTTAAGAAGGCAAGACTTGGCCCCATTGAAAAGCATTAAATAATAAGCAAAAAGGGCCAAACCCAATTTTAGAGTGTTCTCTAAAGCAATGGCTGGGGATGAATAAACACATCCTACTGCTGAAAGCCTGGGCAGGGTAATGTATTGGGATATTCAGCGTCTTCAGGCAGCGCTCCCCAGGCAGCTGCGTCATGATCACACGGACATGCTCCGTCTGCAGGCAGGCAGATGAAATCACTGACTCCAGTTGTTGTTCATGGTAGCTCAGCACATTCTCTGCTGACCGGGCTGAAAGACTGTTTTTATGAAACACAACTGATTAAAGAAACAAATGATGTAAAATGAAATGTCATCATGGATACAGGGTTTAGGGCTATATAAACAACTGGGGACTGAAATCATTAGACTCTCTGCTCTGGAATGGTTCAATATTTTTAGAGGATTAAAATGCCTTTTCTACCCTTTGGTCTCTTGTACTTATTTGTATGTCAACATAAGTATTTGTCAGTGTTTTTCATGTTTCCTAAGTCAGGAAATCTGTAAATTCATCATATACAGGGACTGAGTCTTAATTCCTGGGCCTGCTAGTCCTGGATCAAAGGTTTTGATATATTATTCCTAACTTCTTTTATTTGGAAAAATGTAGCCAATACCTCTAGCAGACAGCATGGACCTGATCCAGAATCCACTGAAGTTATTTAAAATACTCTGATCAAGTTCCACGAGTTTTGCTTCAGGTCCTGTGGCTCCAATGCAGCACAGCACTTGGAATTGCATGTAGCTGCTCAGGAGTTAACTTTACATCCAAGTGTCAATACTGTACCAGATTGACACATTCATATCAGCTGGTACAAGCAGACTGGCACTGCATAGCTGCTGAGATGGCAGCCACTGGATAATATACTCATTTGTAAAGTCTGAAATAGGATTTTTCATGTGTTGGGTTAGTAAGCAACCCTCTACCTTACAAATTCCAGCAAGCCTCTCCTACAATAAGCCATGTGACATTGTCACAACAATACAAGATGTGCTTGCAAGAAATGTTTCCTGTTGAGGGCTGGGGCACAAGGAAAAGCCAGGAAAATAAACAGGAAGAAATATGGGAAGTCAGAAAAAGTGTTTGCAGTTAAGCTGTTAAATAGTAATGAAACTTTAAGAAGTAAGCACAGTTTTTATGGACATCTTTGTGAAGAGTGGCAAGATGATGTTTTGTCACAATTAACAACCCTGAATTTGTTCCCCCTTGTTTTCCCCATTATGCTTAGATCTTGAATGGGAATAAACTGTAAGGACAAAGGACCTCTGGTAGTTACAGTAAAAAGAGTAATGGATGCCTCATTTTCTGTGACTATCCATTGCTACCTTCTGTAGGATGTAAGAAGAGGGATTACAAACTCCTGTTGAACATAGCTGATCATCAAATAGTAATCAGAGGTGATTAAAGTCTACTGGCTAAATGGCTCACAGTCATTACTAAACCCATTACTTCATTATGTTTTCCTGTAAAGGGTTGCAATTGTGCACACTTCTCAGGAAGTCCCTCTGCAGTATAATGCCTGGATTGGGCCCTAGGGATGAACTCAAAACTGCAGGACTGTGATTCTTTTGCAACTTCAGGAGAGAATTTTTGAAGCACAAATTACTGGGAAACCTTAGGCATCTGTTCCTCTTTAAATATACCTGTTTCCCAGCCAGATAATTTTAATACAGAGAGCCTGGTGAGACTGCAACCACAGTGGATGCTCTGCTGGCATGGGCAGGTGCTGATCTCCAGGCACAGTTAGACCACAGTTAGAGCTGTGGTCTTAGCATGGAGAGGCACCACTGGCCATGTGCTAGATTATGGTAAAAAGAACTCTTCTGTTCCATACAGGATTGTAAAATATTTTGAGAATTTCAAGCTGAGGTGTTCTAGAAATGCAAACCAATACCAATTGGAAGCAAAGAATATATTGATATTCCTGTGGTTTTCCTAGTTCTGAGTGTAGTGGAGTAAGGGACCAATCTCAATCTTTGGGAAACTTCATTAGTTTTAATGAGGTTACTCAAGAGGTGCATTTGATCTTCTGCTGACAATTTTTAGCCTTGAGAAAACTATTTATGCTTTGAGACAGAGGGCTGAAAAAGTAATAGCAACATTTAATGGCATAATTACTTCACATTATTTTGCATTCTCTGACTTTGCTCAAATGAAACACGTTGCATGCTGAAATAATCTTGCAGGGAGGATTATTCAAACAAGATAAAGTCCCCACTGAATGTAATGTCAGTTCTTTTTATGCATGCTGAGTAACCTACTGTGCTTTGGCAGCTTTAAGACTGAGCCATATCGTGCTCATATTGGAAGCATGCAAATGTCTGAGCTAGCAATTTGA
>WBNQ01078644.1:2328-16328 GCA_013401375.1 Spizella passerina
TTATTTAATGTTGTCTGTGTTTTTAAAGGATCAGGGAAGTTTTTTGATTACTTAGTTAACTTTAAATCTGTTTTCCCCTTCATTGATCAAAAGCAATTTTATTATATAACAAAGGACTTACTGTTAGCACAGTACCCAAAGTATTTTTATGGACAGTAGCAAGTATTACTCAAGTAGTATTACTACAAGTAGTAGACAAAATCTTTCCATGTCTATGGTTTTCACTGTTTTTTATCTTTATCTGGCCTCTGTATGAACACTATCTAGGTATTTTTTCCTTCTATTATTTGCTCTGACCATGGAAACACCTTGTTAAACTTATCAAATCACTTTAGTCTATCTCTTGGCTTGTATAAAATTGCAAAGCAAAATTGTTTTTGTGTGACAAGAACTCTTTCTAGTGTGCTTTCCTCTAAATTTAAAACTGACATATTTAAAACTTCCTCAGTTTAATGCATTGTGGACATTACAAGTTCTAATTGGGACACTTCCACATTATTCCGGTTGCCCGCTGAAAGAATTTGACTTCAATATTCCTGTGCAAATAGTTATTTATCATACAACTACCAGCTGGAACACTCACTCAGCATTCTTAGTGGTTTTCATTTACGTGAATTATTGGATTATGTAGACAATTACAGAGGTGACTAGTTTTAATTTATATGTTAATTCTTAGTCATTTTGTAATCAACTTCTCCCTTGCTCAACAGAAGCCCAAACCATTCACAGAATCTGCCTTCACTGAAGAAATACCTGTTGGCATAAATTTTGCTTTGAAACGTTTTGTGATGAAAATTTCCTAACTACTTATAAAAATAGTGCATCTGCAGGTCATCTTCAGAGTACTCTCAGATGTGACAGATGTTGTGTTTTCATCCTCTGCCACTACAGCCAGAGTGCCTCACTCCTCCCTTGCCCTTCCAACAGCAATCACCTTCCTTAAACATGTCAACATTCACCAAATGATGGAAACATCAAAGGTGACTTTTCACTCCTCCTGATTCAGTGCAGCTTAGTCCTGGTCTGATTGCAGGATAAAAAGCAAACAGATTCAGATGGGAAAGTGTGGCCCTAATAAACCCCGAGGGCTCTGTAAATGCCACAAGGAAGCCAGAAACCATCCCTCTCCCAAAACTGCAGTTACTCCATCCTGTGATAACCATTCAGAAGCGGGCTAATTCCTTTTTTCATCAGATAAAGGCAGAGCTAATTTTCTTCAACAACAGTCCAGAGCAGACCCCTAGGGGTCTTTGCCTGAAAGGGCTGGTACACCAGAATACCCTTCTGCAAAAAAAAATTACAGTTAGGGGTACCATTTGCTATTTTCATAACATGAAAGGCAACATGTAATCTCACAATTAATGCAGTTTAATGAGTGCAGACACCCTATCCAGACAGACTTGCAGCTGTACTGGCCTTGTTGGTTTTAGTTCACTTCCTTGGGAGAAACATGGTTTCTTGTACAGGCATGCAGAGAGTAAAAAAAAAACCTCTGTAAACATCCAGAGTCAAAGGCAGCTTTCCCAAAAGCACATAATTCTATTTTTGCTGGGAAATTACTAGTGTGACACTGGAGCCAACAACAGAGTGCAGGGCTCAGCTACCTGTGTATTGCTGCATCCTAAGCAGTTACACTCCAGGCCAATAAATAGTAGCATCTCCAGAGTACCAAAGGGAAGGCTAAAACTTGGGGGAAAAACTTATTTTCACTTGACAGTATTTAGCATTAAACCATATTTCTGTAGTCTCAAACCAAGCTTTGAGGGAGTAATTTCTGTTTAAAATACAGAAGAGTCAGTAATCAGGAGATAAAACTAGCATGTCAGAACTGGCACAGCTGTATCAAACCTTAAAAGACTGAAATTTCACATCTGTTGCCACCATCTCCTTGATTGTAATAATACAGGCTCCCTGACTTCCTTCCATAGGAATGTTGATCAACTGCGGAAGGACACATAAATCTTTTGTTTACAGGCAGTTAGTCACTTAAGGCTTCATTCCAAAAAGACAACTTTGAGCATACGAAATCTTAAAGCTCATAAATATTGAGGAGCATACCAGAACAATCTGTGGATGGCAGTAAAAGAAGAGCCCCTCCATGCTGCTACTAGAAGAAGATCTCAAGGCCACCTTCACTAGAAAGTCAGTATTCTAGGGAAGTTTTTGCAGTCTGGGAACTTCATCCCATAATTCCCTATTCTCTTCTTTTTAAATAAGTCCTTGGTTTGTACATGTTGGAAGGCTGATTGGAATGTCAGTGTTTCACTTTCCCTGCGCCAAGCTCAGACAGCTCTCTGAGCAGTTATCACCACGGGATAACACCAAATTATATTAAGCTTTAGATGAGGATTTTGCTGTCTTCTGGCATTTTGATAATAGCTGTAGGATTTGTCACCCAGCTTTATACATATGTTTCAGACTTGAATAATTATTTTCTTTCATTAATTACTTCTTCCTCCAGTGGTGTACTAGAAGACGTAGAATATCTTGCCTACAAGATCTCACACCAAATGTAATTATTTGGCATATTCTTACCATTATTTTATGTTAGATACTGAGGATTTGGTCCAACTACAATTTGGCAATTTACCAAATTAAGATTAAATCTATAAATGTATAAACTATAAGAAAGCTCAATTACCAGCCTGGTTCTAAAGCACTTTCTTCCACTAGATCCTCTAACATCTAGTATGGGCTATAAGCCCTTCCATCGGTGAGAACACTGCTAGAAATTTGTCTTTCTAACCAGCTGCCTACTTTCATTAAAATTAAAGGGATGAAAAGTTCTAGTGGAAAAAGTGACTGACTGAAGAAATATAGAAAACTATGAGAGTCTCATTTTGCTTGGGAATCACAATTGTCCCAAATTTGAACAATTAGTGAGGAAATCTAATTCACTTTACAAACATATACTGTAATTTCATGTAATCACTGATGGATTACTTCAAGAATCCTTCTGGATTTGGGATGTAACTCCTGTTTATATATATCAGTTAGCTCTTTATATGTGTGAGTGGGTCCCTCGGTACTTTGTGTTGACAAAATTTCTGAGTATTTTCCCAGACGAAAATTATTCCACAGTCCACAAAATAAAATTTCTAAGGAGGGATTATTCTTGTCTGAGTGGAAGACATTGCTACAAATATAAGTTGTAAATTAATACTGACAATCACTTCTGTGTCAATTTGGTAGCTCTCTTAAAGTGCAAAAAAACTAACTGGGAGATTAGGAGATCTTCCTAGATAGTTCAAAAACCACACATTTCTAAACATGTGGGTTTTTTAATGTAAAAGGAAAAAAAATCACTCTATTCTTATTTCCATATCTATTTACCAACTTATACACACTGAAACACAGGCTTGCCTGACACAACAGCAGAGCTACCTGCAGTACTGAATTATACTCTTTCCTTGGGAACAGAAGCTTTCTGACCTGAAACCTTGCTTGCACTCAAACCTTTTGGCAGTGGTGCCTATTTACCAGGAGTCTGTCTATACTCATGGAACATCAGTTGCAGCACTGGGATGAAATGCAAGAACTTTGTCATTAAACCTTCTAGATAAAATTATACCTGAGCTATCTACCCATGTATCAGCTCCAGAACTGTTTTACTAGATACAACATTGATCTTTAAAACTGACAGTATTCATATTTACAATAGAGAGATACGTCTGGATCTAACTGGTAGATGGACTAGAGATAAATTTTATGCAGAAAGTACATGGCATTTATAACTCATTTTCTCTTCCTGAATGCTTGTATATTTTTAATCTATCCCTTACGCTATCTGTTCAAGCTACTGCTATTTTTCTAATCTTTACCTTTGCCTGTAAATATTACCCTGTCGCCATTAATGATCTCTATAGGCTGTACATGTAACATTGTGTCTCGCTGTATTTTAAGCCCATGAATGCCCATATATCTTTTATTTGTTGCAAAATTTGACGAAGGATTTGATACATAAAGAATGATTCATGGAAGTAATTCATGCCTTGCATTCAGACACCATGTCGATTTTAAGATATACATGAGAAAAGAATTTTCAGGTAATAGTTCTGTTGATTTATACTAAGAGCCATCAGTTAAAATCTCTGAATGGAACTTACTATTAGAAAACTCAAGTCCAGACATGAAATACTTCCACAAGAATTGCAAAAGCTGTAAACAGTACGTTAAAAATAGTTAGATCTAAACAGGTCAAACAGGTCATTAGATGTCTCCCCTGCAGCTAAAGTAATATAGATTATGCTTTGTTGCTAGATAAAGCTGTTGGTTTATTTCAGCTGGGGCAAGTAATGAACACGTGCTATCCAAAGAAAAGCACCTAGGAGGGCTAAAGCACTTTCATTTTACGTAAGGTAAACTCTTCAAGAGCAGCCTCCTCTTCCTTCAGGGACTTCACTCCAGCATGTACACCAAGGACAAAGCAAAGTATCCCATTTGCTCTGTGCTTCCACTGAAGCTCGCTGACAGATCAGTTACCGGGAGGTAAAAGAGGAGAGCGGCGAGGCTGCAAAGCTCAGGATGCCCCTGCCCCACCACAGCAGCCTCTGCATCCCAGCAGATGCAGGGAGGAGGGAGTTGGCAGGGAGAGCTGGAGCAGAGGGGCCCAGAGCGAGGAGCCCGGCCACGGCGACGCGCATGGCTCCGCTCTCTTACCTTGGCTGGTGGGCTCCCCATGGCGCCGAAGATGGCGGCAGCGACCGAAACCCCAATTTGGTTAACAGATCTGTCAGCTGACAAACAGGCTGGCAGCTTGTTGTGCTGCTGCTGCTGCTGCTGCTGAAGTAACCTGAAGGACACATATAATTTATACAGGCGCCGAGCTCCACCCTCTGCCTCCTCTGTGTGGAGGAGAGCCTGCCTACATCTGAGAGGGAAAGATCTGCAATGTCAGAGGTGAGCAGAAAGGCTGACACTTTTAGTATTTCTCACCATTTGCTATTGCCCCAACATCCTCCCAACACGTTTTTGGGTTGATTCTGACATGTACAGGAAGTCTTCCTTCACTCTCACCTCTTTCACAGATCTAGTCAGAAGATTAATTTTCAGTAGCTTTTAAGTTCTTACACAAATACTCCACGAAAAAGAAAAAGCCAAAGGGATTGGAGAACTAAATCTCCAATCTCTGGTGGGAGACCTACAATCTCTGGTGGGAGACCAACCCACTTCTGAGTGCTCTTTTCAACTTTTCCTACAATAGGGACTCAATATATTCCAAATATATTATTGGGTGTGTTTCTGACAACCAGTAAATCATGACTCCTCAACTGAAGTACCTACTGGCTGATCACCTGGCCAAGGCAGAGATGCTGGTGAAATTGAGATAAATATTGGCAGAGAAAGGGAAAGCTGCAAGCCTTCTAGCCTTTTACCCTCTACCTGCTACTGATATGAATATGATAACCTTGACATTTCCCAGTTTCCCATCCTGTTCCCCCATCAACTTGCAGTTGGCAGTGCTGGGTCAACAGGGCATCCCTAAAGATGGCAGAGGCAGGGCTTCCTCCACTTCTCCCATGTCTACCATGACCTGCTGACAGGGTTCCTGTCAGGACACTGCTCCAGGCAATCTGCTCTGTCTGTACCTTTATCCACACTTGCAATTTCATGGTGTACAGACCCAGACTTGGAAAAGGCCTGGAGGCCACCATAAGTTTTCAGTAAGGTATGTACTCACTGGGGCATAGTAATTCCAGATAGGATCAAGCCTCACAAAACAGCCAGGGGACACCTTAAACTAATGGAGAATGTCAAGAGTTAATTTTCATCAAATAGTATGAATTTGATTTTTGGCAAGTGAAAAAAATATTAATTATAATCACAATAGTTCGTTACGAAAATAGGTTTACCTGAAATCTTTGGCTTCAGATTTTTCATGAAAGTCAGATACACACCCTGGATCATCCATTTTATAAAATATTTTCCACAAAAAACTGCCACCAGCTAAAATCCGTTTTAGGCAGATGCTCCTGGGCTTCTGCAAGTGACAACCAACCACTCCAATTGACATTTTGCAGACTCTGCTCTGGAAAGCAGCACTGTGCTCACCACCAGGGAGGACTAGATGCACTAGGTTGAAATCTTTGAAATAATAAGAAGAAAAATATCTCAAATAAAGGTCTAGCGTTTACATGCAGTATATCAAAGGGCAGCTACAAAGCTCACAGAAAAATCAACCAAAACTCATTTGAAAGCAATGTGGAGTTCAGAGCAATTAACTGTGGAAGCCTGCAGGACTCCTACAGTAACACTGCTTTAACAGCCTCACTTGGGCATTTTTATAGGACCAGTTAAGACTGCAGTGCACACACTCATCTTCTTGCTTCCATGGACACAGGAGTCTGTAACATCCCTTTTCCAGAGACTAGGAAAAAAAGCAGAGAATAAAGGAAAAAGGCTCTATTCAAGAGCAGTCTTGGTTTTCCACTTTTGTACTGCTATTGCAGCTTTAATCAGACAGTCTGCTGCTATAGTGAACTGAGAGACCAAAGTAGTACATCGACAAATTCACCTCCTAAACAGAAGGCAAGTGGAAAACCAGCCAGAGAACAATGAACTCCACTCAAAGAGTGGTATGTCTGCCTGGAAACGGAGCAACACATTAAAAACAAAACAGCTGTTTTAATGCAGGGAGGCCCATGTCTTCATGGAACAGGAAAGAAGGAAAAAAAGCTCCCAGAATGCTTTCAAATCAAGGTGCAAAAGTTATTTTGGAGAGCTAGGGAACTAATTTTTCCAATAGCCCCTCCAAGAACTTAATGTTTCCAGTAAATCAGCATGGCCAAAATACATAAAACGTTTTGTGTTTTGTGTTTCTTGTCAACTTTCACACTGGCAACTACTACATCCATTTTCTCCTGGACATCAGGAGATGGGCTATGTGACATCAGGGCTTGCTGCAGACATTAAAAATGTACAGAATGTGGAAAGTAAGACAAAGTCAGCTGCGTAAGGAAGGAACAACAAAACTTAAAGGTTAAACCTGAACCAAAGAGGGCACAGCAGAATATGTCAGTGAACTAGAAAATAACCAGGAAACAATTTTAAGATGGTACAGAAAGTCCTCCCCCTCCCCTTTTTAGAGGGAGGAAGTCATGCCAGGCTTATACTAGTGGAGTTTCAGAAGATAAAGAGATGAGGTATTCTAGAAAGATTTTACTTGTTAATTAGGACAGTCTCATTCCACATTTGTGACTGAATCTTACTTCTTTTCCAAACTACTATTAAGAAAATACTTGGAAATAAGCCGGGGTGGGGGAAGAGATAAAAAGACATATCAAATTACAATGAGGTTAAATTTGGTTCATACACCACCTTGGCATTTGGATAATGCACACCAGAGACTGTGTGAAACAAAATCAGAATGGAAGGAATGCAAGCCCATGCTGCAAGCTCAGCATGAAAGAAATAAAAGTCAATTAATATAGCATTCAGCTACATGCAATTTACCCAGTGGGCTGCTCACTAATTGCTCCTTGCAGGAAGCACTGAGCTGCCAAAAACCAAGCAGTAGAGTGGCAGCAACTCCAAATGATTGTGAACTGGACTATCCTACTGGTGGCATAAACTGTAAAGCTAACAGGGACAGAACCTACAAAAAATACAGAAGTTTCATTTAGTGGACATCATCATTTGCCCCAGCAATGGCCCTGCATAATTTCAAACTCAGCTTTGGTGTACAAAAACTGCCCTCACTGAGGCACTGTCTTCAGAGTCCTTCCACCCTTGGTCACAGCAGCTTCGTGAGGAAGGATGGCAGTTACCAGAGCACACTCCTATAAATGTAAACCTCCCATAACTTTGTTTCAGAAAAGTTTTTCATTCATCCCATAAAACCTTTTAAATAGAGACAAGTGATGGCTCTTTCTAGGGCTAGATGCCACACCACTGAGTAGGAAGGTGGAGGTGGAAGACGGCATTTTGAGGAGATGTATTTTTTTGCCAGACAGAGGCAATGGGTGATAAGAGTCACTTTCTTTTTGCCTCATAGGTCAGTCTGTAGCTTGTTCAGCTCAGTGGCTAGATTAGCAAAATTATATTTATCTAGGAAAAGAAATGTGTACAGTCAAATTCAAACCACAATTTTTAAATGTTCTCAGAAATTGAGGGAAAAAAGTAATTTTTTCACTAGCTCATCACCAAAATATTTTTTCCATACTTGTTTTCTTTAACTACTGTAAAAAATAATCCAAACAGCAACAAAAAGTTTATTAAAGTATATCTCAATTTTTCAATTCAAAATTACCATGTGAAGCTAGGAGCTATAAAGCAAGCTTCAGAAATGCCACATTTAGAACATGTAACATTTAATTGTGAAATAAAAACTAATTTTACATTGTTTTCCCCTTGCCCCTTTCTGAGCAAACAACATAGCCATTCTGAAATTATTTTAGAACTTTGAATGCTTTCCAAACAACAATTTTCAGAACTTGCTGTTAATTAGAACAAAACTACAGGTTTTCTATCTGAGCAGCAATCAGGTGATAACATTTGTAAATGAACTGTCCTTCTGGCTATCAACATCCAGCCCTGTTTCAGAAAAGTAAAAGGTGTTATATCCTCTTCCCTATCTCCTGAACCACTGTTATCTTAAACAAAGACTTCATACAGTAAATCCAGTATCACTGGCTCTTTTTCCTGGCCAGAGTAAGGGAGCTACTAATTTCCTTAGGTGCTTTGCAGGTGTGGTTGTAAATAGGGCAAGATAGTGATCTTTGCAGCTTCACCACAGGAGGAAGCTGCTTATTACTTACCTGGGGTATCTGAGGACTGCAGTGTTACCTTTCCAAGACACGTCAATGTAGAGCCACACATTGAAACCTACTGTGTTTATGTTTAGAAATTGTTCTTTTATTTTAAACCAAGCGATTGCAGAGCACTTAATTGAAATAATAATTGAGTAAGATATTTCAATGTCATTCCACTCAAGCCAGTTTCTGAAACCTTTATCTTTAGATCTTATTGAAATAGTCTGACACTGATGTCAGTATAAAATTGCTTGTGCAAAGACCTCAGAAGAGTTAGGTAAGTATTACACTTCACCACTTGGCTGACAGGAACACTTGACTTATGGTTATGGTATTCAGCTTCAAATTATCACAAGAAGGGTTTCCTTCAAGAGGCAGGGTTGCCACCTACCTCTTGTATTTATTTAATGGTCACTTTTTTAGAATCAAGAGAGTAACTCTTGCTTTCTGTTATTGTTTTTCAGCCTCTATGACTGACTGTTCTTTGGGGCAGGATCTACTAAGGACATGTTTGCTACTGAAAGTTATTATACTGGGCAAGACTAATTAAAACACAAAGGTTGCAGTGATTGTATGACACATACAGCATCATTTCCTTTCTGTTTCTGTCCAATTCTCTTTCAACTCTGTATGTGGGTTTTTCAAGGTCCAACATTTACCTGAGCACAGCCCTTTGATGTTGGCTGAGAAAGAAATAAAAGATATACAATAATTTATTTCAAATAATACAGAAATCATCAAGGGTTCAACTAATGCATTCCTACCAGTACCTTATTGTCTCAGAAGACCTTCAAAAATAGCAAGACTAAAACAGTAGCAGGCATCCTCACTGTGCTATTCTGTAGGTTGTTATTGCCAGTGGGTAGGCTTCTTAACTAAAGCTAGCTACAGCCAACTAGCCAAAGCTAGTCCTGGCCTAGGTAATCTGGAAGATTTTAATCAAGTGCAAATGTAAGAAAACCACTGAGCTGAGACTAGAGGCAAGGCAAAGAAATATGGAAACAGCCAGTTCAGGGAGAACTGAATGCATTCAAGTTAATCACCAGAAGCTCTGGAAATACCTGCAAAGTGTGCCTTTATAGCAGGCACACTGATCACTAAGAACAAGTGAATGCTGACACAGAGTCCTTGGTAAATATCCAAAAATGCTCAAGTCTTAAAAATACCTAATGGCAAAGTTTCATGTTGCAGCAGGAAATCTAAGAGCTAGCTGCTGCTAAAACAGAAAGTTTTGCTCCAGTCAACTCCCAAGCTTAGAAAGCCCTCCTCCTACTTCACAGCACTGGCTCTGAACTCCTCTGGCAAAATGCTGAGCTCATTTGAGGAGCTGAAGCAACAGAAAACTACTCTTCTCCTTTTCCTGAGGAATTTCCAGGGCTGCCCTTCTGTAGTGGCATGCAGCCATTACCTCAGCTTGAGCTCAGCAGAGGTAATGTGACCATGGACAAGCAGAATTATCCATGAGAGCTGTCTAAATCATCAGAACTCCAAGGGAAATGAGTATCAGAGGTGGAAAACACCTTAGACAATTCAGTGCACATTCCTGCAAGTGGATCATTACCCTCCACTGATCCCACTACCAGAAAGTCACAGGGCTTTTCACCACCTCTCTGTAGGTAGTGTAGGTCTTCTAAGTTTACTGAAAGACTGTCAAATTCAAAAACTGAATTTTTTCCTTTCTTCACTTATGTCCCTCTTTTTAAATACAAAAACTCTAGACATCAACCAAGCTATATGAACAATTTAAAATAAAATAACCAGAGTTTGACTTAGTCATTAGAGTTATTATGAGCCTTGCAAGCTTATTTACAGCAATTAAAAGCCCTGTGACTCACTTCTGGTGAATTATAACTTCTGACACCAGAAGACAACTTCAGGGGTTCTACAGAGGATTTGAATACAAAAGTTCCTTCTGCATTGATGCTTATCCCTGTAGAAAATATTTCTGATGAGAAAAATTTCTCACTTAGGTGTGTTTCTTTTCTTCCACTCACCTTGTAATATTTCTATGACAAAAAGAAGTCAAAATTTTCCTAATACAGCAACTGGGAATTTGCCTTGCTGAGAGCACTCTCATCTTAATTCCAGTGGTATGAAAGCAGCTTTCTGCCACCTGCTCCCCTTAAGCCAGCAGAGAAGGCAGACAAGTGTGAGCAGAGCCTGGCACTTGAAACACAGTGAGCATCTCAGCTGGTCTCAGGAAAGCTGCTTTAACCTGTGCCAAGGCAGAGTCATCCACAGAGCCTGATATTATCTCTGAATCTCTTGGTGTATGCATATTAGGTCAGGGTTAATTCCTCTGTTTCAGCAGCACATAAAACATGACACTTGCATAACACTGCAATTTTAAATGATTCTGGTCTAGTAGAAAAAATATTTTTACAGGCACAAATCTTATTTAACCTCTTAACTTATATAATACTTTGGGAATTCTGAAACTCTGAAGACTTTTACAAAGTGCTTCTTGAAACCTGAGAACCTAGAATAGAAAATCATACCAAGGCCAAGAGAAATGTGTAGCCTTCAGCATCTCAAGGAACTAGGGTGTTTTTAACTGTAGGCCTCCCACATTCATGGTCTATGTGGCAGGTAAGGCATGACATGGCCAACAATAGAAAAAATTTTTGAGTAGGCCATGAAAAGCATTGAGTCTGTTTAGAGCAGAACATTGAATTAAGCTACCCACACTGCCTCATTTGGCAGAGGATTCCAGACCAATGTGCCAAAGGCCCAAAATTAGATCTCCTGGCCCTAGCCAGGAAGAGTCTGAGCTGGGGGAGATACAGTCTCTCAGAGACTCTAGCTTCCAGGGGCAGAGATCTGATGGAAGACAAGATTTCAGATGATCACCTCTCCCATAAACAGCTCCAGGAAGCTCACCCACAGCCTGCCAACGCAGCAGGGCACAAACCACTGCTGGTGCCCTCCCTGCAACACGCACAATTTGTACTCTGCAACCCTTCCCCACGCAATAGACACATTGCAAAGTGGCAGAGACCCTTGCTTTGTATGATTCAAATCCACTAATTGTTGGTCTTCCCTCCTGTGTAGTTACACACATACTGAATGCATTTGTCAGCCAAGTAGTAGCAAGCAAACTGAACCACAAAAAGGTAAAATGTCCTGCACAGTGCTGGGAACTGGAATGTTCATTCCACAGAGGAAATCACGTTGGCACACCTCCCTAAAAAGATTTCACTCCCGTACATAAGAAAGATTTTGAAATATTTCTGGGTTGATGCCTCAGCTGACATGCCAGGACCCTGCCTACACAGCTGTTTAGGCTCAGCAGCCCCCTGGGCATGCTGGGAGCTTCACAGCTAAGAGATCTAGGAAGATGGAAGCAAAGGAATTGACCAACAGCCTAGGAACATCTAATGGGATCTCATTCACCTGCTGACCAGCCTAGGGGGTAACCCCTGGTGAGTGGGAGAAGCCAGCATGTCCTGTCATCACAGAGTGATGGGTAGCCAGAGGAACAGGCCAGGTGGGTCAGCAAGGCATATGAAAGCATGACAGCTTTCCAAGCAGGTTCCATGAAGCAGGAGAACCAGCCAGCCCAGCAGTACAGAACCCAATCACCATTTTCAAACAGGGAAGGGTTGCATCAGAAAAGTATGATGGGCTCTGCTCATCAGACACCGCTTCCTCACGTACGCTGCATCTGGGAACGGCAGGGACCTGACTGCTGATAACACACAGCATATTTCCTCCTCCTCCTCCTCAGGCCTCATACACAAACAGCTGACAACATGGACAGATATGTGGAGTATGGAATGCCTTGTGCAACAACTTGCTTACAGTAAAAAGAGAAGAAAGGAAGTAAGATTTAAATTGGTAATGTACCCCCTGCTCTTTGACCCCGTCATGAATCCTTTGTACATCTTAGGCAAGTTAGTGGGAAATTTGTTGTGAAATGGAAGCAGCAACAGCCAGTTCACCTGAGATCACAGAAACTGCTGCAAGCCAAAGGAAAGAGAAACAAATATTGTGAACAAAAAAACATTACTCTGTTGTTGTACAATACACATTCCATTTATGAACACAGTCATTGTATACTGAGAAATTGAGTGTATTCCCCATCAAGTGTCTATATTTTGGAAAGCATCAGTTTACCCAAGGTCCAGGGAGCACCAAAAGGTCCACTAGTCATGGTATAGATCAGAAATGTGTCCCACCCTCTGAATTAATGCTTTGAGGTGCTTCTTGTTCCACATTGTTTAACCTTATGTGGCTCTGAATCAAATTAAATGAATGGTTACATTACATTATTACAGATGCAGCTAAATGCTGTTCACTTGTCCCAAGCAAAACATTCTTCAGCTCTGGGGGGAATAACCTGGGAGTCAAAAAGTTAATTAAGGGTTTCACGTGGCACCAGGGACAGTCTGCAAGAAGCAGTGAGCAGGGCACCTTAATTTTCGTTCAATATACTCATGTACTAGGAAGTCTCTATTAGTAACTCAAACAGAAGATACTATGGTCTCCATTGCAAAACCAAGAAACAAAGATACTGTAAAGCAATTTGATGCTCTCCTAAATAGGAGGACATCTTAACAGCTATTAACAGCCCCTTTCATCCCCATCAATTGAAAGAACTGTACAGGTGAATCCATGCAAATCCATTTCAGACTCTCATGATAGATATATCTATTTGATATCTTAATTCTAGTTCTGGTTATGATCATTTGAGCTCCACTGCCTTCCTTCTGATATGTGTAGTCATTGCCATTATGTGGTCTGTCTGTGTCAGGACAGGGTTTAATGAAAAACATTCTAACAATGGAGCATCTTGGAGTTTTTATTGTTAGCTGTGTACAGCTCAGCAGAAGTAAAACCCTCATTCCTCACATTCTGTCTCCTGTCCCTCACCAGTCCAGATTACTGATGGGATCTAGTCAAAATTCAGCCAGTCAAAAAACAACCCACAGTAAAATGCTGAAAATTCAAAGCCATGTCTTTGCTGTTGGAAAAGATGTGCAAAAAGAGTAGGAGATGTCTTCCTCATCTGCAGCTACTGGTAATTCACTAGTAGGTCTTGTGCTTAGACAATTCCAGCTTTTCTGCTATCCATTTAGGAGTTAACATATGCATTTAAAAAGCCAAAAGCTTTGATCTTCTCAGACACTTGCACACATTCCTCTCAGGAACAGTCTAATTGATATTAATAGGATAATTCACAGGTAAGGTGCCACCTCAGATGCACCAGTGCTTAATGAACTGGAGCACAACCAAACAGACAAAGGAATA
>WBNQ01078645.1:2695-19033 GCA_013401375.1 Spizella passerina
CACGTGGCTCTCCCCTCCCCCAGCCCAGCCAGCAACTGGGCCAGGGGAGGGAGAACCCAAACTCCTTCACGCCCGAAGTCCAAAGGGACTCTGAAGGAAAAGCGCCGCTTTTTAACTCCTTGGGTTTGTGGTCTCAAGAGGCGGATCTAATCCCTCACTGGTCAAACCAGGTGCTCATCTTAAAATCCGGCCACCCATTGGTGACCACAACAGAAACAACATATCCCAGATGTCCCATTTCCGTCAAACCACGACAGTAGGTTTTGGTAGACATTTAGACATGTCCAGATTAGACTCCAAAAATTTTCCATTAGAATGCAAAACCTCAATTCATCTCATTATTATAATTTTTGTCATTTTTGGAATATATTTCCATTTAGCCCTTTCTCAGCTTTTTCAAGGTTCCTTTCTGCATAATCTCTAATATAATTTCCAGCTTTTAATTTCTAATATTTTCTGCATATTGATACTCAGCTTTCATTCAAAATGATCTTTAGAAGCTATAGAGTACCATTTCCCTCCTATTGATCCAAAACTAGAACTAAAGCAAACATAATGCCAGAAAGAAGAATGTGAATGAATAAAAAAACCACAACCAAACTAAAAACAGAACAAACCCCACACAACTTGAAGAGGGTTTTTTCCCAAACAGAATATTCAGTCAGCTCATCCCATTTCATTCAGATTGCTATTATCTAAACCTTCTGGCAATTTGAAACTATGTCAGCCATTGCACATTTTCTGTGCAAACCTTTAGATGACCTACTCACAATCCATAAAACCATAATGACTCTAAAGAATGTGGACTCTCTTCTCCTCCTTGCATTAGATGTGTACTTAGAACCAAAACTGTATTTTCAACACTTCAGTAAATGACCTGTTTGCTGGGCTCCCACAGCTTCTACTGATGTCAAGGTTAGTTACCCTTTACATTGTCCTATTTCTTTCTCCAATACATTTACATGGCAAAGCTACAACTTTATGATCATTAATAACAGTTACAACTATGCAAGCTAACATAATTACAATAAAATTGTATGCTTCAGGGCATGAACTGATAATCTGTGGGAGTCAGGAAAGAACTTTTCTTCTCTCATTATGACATTAAACAATGGACAAGTGCTTTATGGTGGCTTTTGCTGTTATTTGAAGCATCAAGTACAGGCAGATGCTTATGGAATCAGAATACCAGAGTAGATTTAATAAGTCAGTAATTCAACATTACCTTTTTTATAGTCTGATAAAATCTCACCCATTATTTCTCTTACTGTAACAAATAACATTGATATTAGAATGAATACAGAGGTCATTTTTATTCTGTCATTCCTATGCCAAAAAAGTATTCCTTGGTTTCCACTGGCAAGATTGATATTTTCATGGGGGTTTTTTGCTGTTAGTTTTTGTTTGGTATTTTTGGGGTTTTTTTAAATAGGTAAATTCCAAGTGAATAGTTCTGGAAGAAAATCTGAAAATGAAATGTGAACAGTTGCTGGGAGGCAATGAAACTAAGAATGTTGACCAAGTGTGCATGATAAGTCTGTCAAATTGACTCCCAAAAATGTGCACCAAAGCCATGTTTTCCTTTATTCCATTTCCGTTAGAATGTAGGAAGAGAGGAAGCAAGAAACAAAAGAAGGCAAACCTTAAAAAAAAAAATTATAGAAACCATGACAAAATAATGTGTAATGTAATGACAAAAATTGTGTAATACAATAAACACACCCTTGATAAACTTCTCCTGTGTTTTGGAGGATTTGTTTCCAGTGACACTTGATGATTTTGGACAACTGGGAAAATAAAATAAAACTTTTAGCAATTATAAAATGATTAATTTTTATTCCTTCTGAATTATTATCCTACAATATTACTTCACAGGTTTGATAAAATTGTCAGTGAAATAAAAAAATTAATTTCAAATCAGTAGATTTTATTCTTAGAACTAACATTGTTAACTTGATATCCAGACAGAATTTTTCAAATCATTAACTACATCTTCCTGGTATCCTCAGTAGTGTACTGTCCCTTGGGATAAAAGCCTAGTTGTCTTTATTAATGACAGAGGAATCAGAAGAAGATTAAAATCACTGGGCTACAGTAGCCTTTGGGGATATTTCCATAGAGTCCTAATTTTGTTGTTGAAATCAGGTGAAGTAAATTCTGATTCTGTATATCAAACACAGAAAAATTTATTATTAGAAAATAAAGCGCGTTATTATTGCATGTGGATCCATAATAAAACAGTTGCAGTCTTGGAGGGGGACATGATCAGGAAACTGTTACCTTGGTTCCTCAGCAGCTTTATCTAGTAGAGAAACTATCCAGTACCAGACCATTTACCTCTCTCTCATCCAGAAAATTGTCCTCATATCACAGTTTGATGTTTAGTTCCCAAATGAGGAATATATTCAGTCAACTTCTCTCAGGTCTCTTGAGAGTGCCATCATCATTCTCTGTCTTCAACACGCTATAATTTCAATTTCAGGTAATGCCTGAAAGAAAAGATAAAATGAGAGTTTGCATAATTTCACTGACCTATCTAAGCACCCAGATCTCAAATTTCTGTGATACATTAGCCATATTATTGCTATCAAGGTTATCTCTAACATCCCTTTCCAATCCACTTTTTTTCCACATCAGGCTACCTGCATAAAAAAATTCAAGCTTGCAAAAGGTATTAGTGCTTTTAAAAATGAGAGGAATTCTTGGTTAAAAACCTGCACAAATGATAACCTCTTGATAGCCCTATCTTATGCTCCTCTCACATAAAGAGAAGACAGGGCTTTCTTTCTCTCTGAAGCTCTGTNCATTAAGTAAACACAATTTACATGTTGGATAAACAATCTCCAATCACATTCCAAAGCAGCAAAACACAGGAGAAGCAAATGAGATAATACTGTTTTTCCTTTTTCTCTGAAGCTTCTCAGCTTCCCAGGAGACAAAATCCTGGCGAAGGGATTTTTCAGAAAATATGACAGTGACATTGTACATCTATGTTTTTGCTAAATTAATTTGGCAAACAAAACCCTTATGGTCATTTTTCCAGTGGACCCACCAATGGGAATAGTTGATCTTTAAAACTTAAGAACAGAGATATTGTTAATTCACAATCTTGAACACTCGAATATCTGTACCTTATATAGTCAAATTAAGAAATTGCTATAATGTGTCTATAATTGTTCATACCCAATCCACAGAACCGAAATCTGAAACATTGCATATTTATAAAATACAGGTTGCTATTATTCTGTGAAAAGAAAATCTACTTTTTTTTATAGATAGCTTCAGAAAAAAATCACAATGGGCTCACTAGTATTGAACAAAGGAGAAGAATTCAATTACCAAAACATTTAAATATATTTCCAAATTCTGGCCAGGGTTAAGGCATTTACTTTTGGCAGGGTCTCATACAGATATTTTTAGGCTGTAATCTTCATGAAGAGCGTGCGTATCTATCTATAAAAGAATAATATTCAGATTAATTTGGGGGTGTAGAATTTTTACTGCATCTAAATCTGTTCACTTGATCTTAATTTACTCAGCTTGAAGTTGAAGCAGGATCCTGATTCAGTTTTCACAACTAAATTACATGCATAAATCTGAACAGACTCTAAATTCAGGACCAGACTTTGTGGCTTAGGTATATTATTGCTTTAAATACCAGCAGAAAACATTATGAGAACACAGAACACAGAAACACATGATCTGTCTGAGTCAGTTATTCCTTGAAGGAATATTTTATATTAAAAAATCCCTTCAGAATAATATCTGAGAGATTGGATGGAAGAAAACATAAGGATTCTCTTTTGCATGTTGCTTAATTACCTTTGCTTCATGCCAGAAAAATTAACTATTCCCTTTAGGATGTGATCTGCAATGCGAGCTATGCTAATCATGAAGGCTACTGGTGCTGATCTTTAAGGCATGACTACAAAATTTTTTCTGAATTCAGAAAAGCAGAAATTGAAATCAGATGCATCTTGGATCTCTAAAGGTTTAATGATGAGTTTATTTGGCTAGAAGGCATTGCTACCCACTTTATATTTTCACTTAGCCTTTTTTTAAGTCTGTGTACCTGGCAAGTCTACCTTGAGGAGACTGCACAACTGCCTTATCTATAAATTAATAAAGATGCTTATAGATTTGTCATTGTATATATTTTTTGCAACATTGATTGGTGCATAGGTGTCCTGACTGTTTTCAGTCCCAATGAACTCTAATAGCACCTTACATTTGTACTCTGATAAGTTTAGAGGTCAAATACCTCTCCAGAAAGGTTCCATCATTGCAAAGAAAAATGAGAAAAGGAGCAATGCTGCAAGTAGCTGAGCTATAGCTCAGGTAGAAACTACTGTCAATCTTAATTTACATTTAAAAGAATTTTCTTTGCCAAAGACAAGAGTTGGGAAACAGTGATTGTTAGAGAAATTAAAATACATATTATGCATTGGTGATTTGATATGAATACTTCAAGAAGAGTTAAAAACTGACTCTAAGGTACTCAAATCTTTGCAATAAGAAATTGTATTTGCCCAGAGAATTTATGGAGTCCCCCTCACTGGAGATAATCAAGAACCATTCAGACACACTCTTTTGCAGAGTGATCTGGAATGAGCCTGCTTGTGCAGGGAAGTTGGACCAGGGAAGTTGGACCACTGTGCTCCCTTCCAACCTGACTGTAATTCTGTGATCTTAGTAGGAAGTTTCTAAGGCACAAATGTAAAGGCTTTTGAAATTCAGTGAGAAAAACAATAGAGTAAAAAAAGTTTTAAGACACTGGCCAAATCATGCATGTATGAATAAATCTATTCACAAGAAAAATTATCCCATCCATTTGAAGTAAAAAAGGCAAATGTCATTTCCAACATAAAATGGATGCAGTAAAATATACAGCAAATATTTTTTGAAAAATATTTTAAATTATGCACGTTTTTTAATTTGTGTATTTCAATCTATTGATAGATGAAGTTACTATGCCTGGGAGCTGGCCCACTGAGTTTCCACGCATTACTACAGTATAAGCAGAACAAGTCAGGAAATGGAGTCTTCTGGAATTCACACAACAGGCTGGGGAACTATAGAGAGACCCAGCTGCCAGTGGCATATTAATCAACAACACTTTTCCTTCATTTTTACCCTGGTGTATCCTGCAAAACAAAAACCAAAAAAAAATTGCAATTTTTAAAATCTGCTCCTTTCTGCTTCATAGAAGACTTGTGGCCACGTAATAGGCATCAGACAAGTTTTATAGGAAACAGGCTAGACTTATTCAGTTCATCTGATTTTACTGTTGCTATTCTCAAACTTTTCTCTGTGTGTCGCAGAAAAAAATAATAGAAGGATAACATTGTTCTTGTTCATTGTAGTACCCTCTAAAATAGAAATAAATTCCTTAATGTTACGTCATTAAGAATGATTATTATTCTCAAACAGTTGATTTTCTATGGGTGTGCATTGAGGCATTTTTGTGTTTTTATTCAAATACTTGTATATTTTCTGCACTAAAGGTTGTTTCTATATTAAATACAAGAAGTACAGACCTTTTACTAATGAAATCAGTCCTATGGAAAATTATCAAATCTCCACATTATGATTTTTCATTTTGTATTTTAAAGAAATAAAAAATGCAGTATCTTTTATACCAAAAGTTTGATTTCTTTTTCCTACAAAAATCAACAGAATAAGCAAGAGGAAATGAACACCCTACTCTCTTCTACTATTAAAAGTATATTCTAAAATAAAATATTCTATCTCCAGCACCGTATCATCACATCTCTGTAAATGGATATATTTAATAGATACATTTAATTAATTTGAAGTCATTTGTTTGAAACAAAAACAAAACCATTTGTTTCTACCGTTTCAGTTTTATTGTACATTTAACACATCCAATTTACCCTTAGAACATGATTGATTGCCCCTAATATAAGCCTTTTTAAGTGTTAGGAACTTAGGATGCCTCTGTGGTCAGTTAAGACACCTATCCAGGATAAACATTGCAGAAAGACTAGATGTGCTTGTCTCTTGCTGTAAATACTAATGAAGCCTAGATAGGTATTTGTCACTAGATTTGTGGCAAGTAAAAATTTATTAAATGGACCCCAACCATTGTTGATTTTAAGGTCTTCTACATATTTAGAAATTATATATCCAAATCCCTTAAATACACAGCCCAAATTTCATACCTCCTTAGTAAATTGTACATTGATGATAGAGAGAACTGAACTATTGAATAGATAATCTGCTGTACATTCTAAAAAAAGTATCTTATTATTCCTAAAGATGGTCTTTTGATTAACATGCTAGACAGAGACTCAAGCAATCCTTACATTCACAGACAGCTTCACTGAACAGGAAGAGCCTTTTGTTCATCTTTAAAGCAGAGTTTTAAAAGAATTTCCCTTCCCTCTTTCCATTTCTTTTAACACAGAGCTCCTTGCAAACTCAAATCCTTTGGCTTGTGGAAATTTTTACTAGTGTGTATTAAATTAGAACCAATCACACTTGGTAATATATTACCATGCATAGTTATATTAACATGTTCTCTGTTTTTTTCAGATATAATTTAAAAATTATGTTAAAATATCTACATTTATTCATTAAAAATAGGATAGAAGTCATATTTTATACAATATATATTCTGTTATTAAAGCACACAGCCGTTGCTTCTCAATTCTGTAACAATACATGACTTTTTATTTTCATTTTTTCTTTTTTTTTTTTTTTTTGTTTCCAGAGTGGTAAAGATTACACCCTTTTTTTCAGAAAAAAGAATCAGAATAGCAAGTGCCAATGATGTATGAAATGAAAAGAAAATTCCAGTCCAATGTGCAGACAGAATATGGACAATATTAGGCATTCTTAAACATTCTTAGACTTCCACAAGGAAAAAAAAAACAGTGTGGAGGGAAAAAAAAGAATATAAGCCAGAACACTTAAAGAGACAACCAAAGCCCATTGTAGGCACAGAAAAAGACTCTTATTAACCTCTGCAGGCTTTGGATGTAGTGATTCTAGATGGCTTCTTTGAAGGGGCTATCTTTTTTTTATCCCTTCTGTCTGACTTCTTTCTTTGAATCTTTAAAGCTTCTTGCAGTCATACGGCTCTAATACCAATGTTCCTTTAGACCCTTTATTTCAAATCACCTTCAACTGGAATATATATACAAGAAATTTCATAGGAAAATTACATAATCATAGAGAAGTCCAGGTTAGAAGGGAGCTCTGGGATCAGATGTTCACCTTTCTGTTGAAAAGAGGCATTAAATTAGACTATTCATGGCTCTGTCAAAACTGTCTTGAATATTTCCAGCAAAGAAATTGAATCACTCCTCTGGGCAATTTATTGCAGTATTTTGTTATTTCCACAGACATGATTATGTTTCTTATATCCAATTGGGATATCCCCCTGAATAAATTCAGGCATGTGGTCTTGCCACCATATATTCTTGCAAAGGAAGTATCCCCATCTTTGCAGTAATTATGTTCTAGGTGTTGGAAGGCAGTGATTAGACTCACACATGTCCATCAGCAACCTCCTCTCATAAGGAATGAAGCCACTTTCTTCAACATTTTCATGCATGAAGTTCTTCAGTCCTTTAATCATCAGAGGGCTGGGGCCTCACTGGGCCCTTTCCAATATTACAGTTTTTCCTCTTATTTGAGCTGCGGGAAGCCACAGCTAGACACAATTTCCAGGTGTTGCCTATGATGTCGCAAGTAGAGTGGACTAACCACACACCTTTATCTGCTGGATGGGTTTACCTTCCTTGCTGCCCTTCCACACTGCTAATCAATGCTCATTTTACTGTCCACAGAGGCACTTCAGCCTCAACCTGCATTTGAGCACTATACCTCAACCTTTGGGGATTTCCTTTGGGGACTATTCTCCTGTGTAGTACTTTCCATATACCATTGTTAAACCTCACAAAATTATTTCTATCCCAATCTTCCAGCCCATTGCAGTGTCTCCATGCAGTGGATTGTCTCTGCAGTGAATCTGCCTTCCCTTGCAACCTGATGATGCCTGCAGTCTTTTTTAGGAGGCATAGAGTCCTGTAATCCAGATATTTTACAAGAATTTTGAATAGCATTGGACCTAGTATTGATCCTTCTATGGGGAAAACTTTTCTGAAAATACTGGGTTTTTTTTTCACATCATGAGGATCAAAGAAAGTAGAAACCTTTTTATTCTGATGGAATAATAGCCAAACACAAAATCCGGAGGCATGAACGGGGACATCTACAGGATACATCTGGTATGTTAGAGAGGGGTGTTTGGTGGCAATTTGCTAGTATCCATGCTCACAGGCCTGCACCATGCACCCCAGGGCACCACTGATACGCTCAGAACACTTTCACTGCCAGCAGAACCTGCGTTGAAGCCACAGGGCAGGGAGTGACTTAAAGCTCCTCACTTGGCCCAGGGATGCAAGGTTCTCCAGCTGCTCTTTCCATGTGTGCATGGCTTGTGCTAGGACCAGGATCTTGTGCAAAATGTGTTGCTAATAGCTTCATGATGGTCCTGGAACCATAGCAGACCATGTTAAATCAAGTGTTTGACCTTCCTTACCTGCACTGCACCTGGCAATACTGTATATGCATTCACAAAGGACTATTGGAGTCACTGTAATTTGATTGGGCTGAAAACATCTAGAGTAATCCCAACTAAAAATCAGGAAATCTTTATTTCTTCCACTCTGTCTTAGATTCTTCTGCATAAAATACCTACTATTTGCTCAGGTAGATGAGTTGTAAACTATTCAGAGCTAATTTTTAATTTTGCCCTGAAAATATAGTATTGCTGTCCACACTGCCTAACTCTTCAGGACCTCAGGAGTAAAATTGCCCAATTGATCTTGGCCTGCCTAGAGATAAAACTTGCTTGTTTCCTTGCAACAACTAGGTTGAATACTGCCTAATTCAATCTAGCTCCAGCTGAATTTTCTGCTATTATTACACCTCTTCTTATAATATTTTTTTTAATTCTGTAACAAGTAGATCTTCACAGCAAGTAGGTGGGTTTTTTTTATAACTCTAGAATAAAAATGAAATGCAGAAAATAAGTGTAAGGTTAGCAGAGGCTTTGAAAATAGGGACACTACCTGAGCCTTTAAGCATGTAACATCTTAAACATTATCAAATCCTGGTCAACAATGTAATACTGTCTTGAATAATTTCCTTCAAGAAACAGCTAAAAGACTGAGTGAAGGTACCTCACTACACCCATTAAACTAGCTCAGATCTCATATTCTCAATTTCTTAGGTTTGCTCAGTGGGACAGTACTCTAGAGATCCTGAAAAGCACTTTAAGGCTTTGGATCTTGAGTAGTTTGAATCATAGAGCATTTGAGCTGGAAAAGACCTCTGATGGCCATTTAATCCAATGACCCTGCAATAACAAGGGACATCTCCCACTAGATCAGATTGCTTGGAGCCCCACCTACCCTGATATTGAATGTTGCCAAGTATGGCCATCTGCCACTTCCCTGGGAAAACTCTTCTGGTGTTTTACTGTACTCGTGATAAAAAAATTCTTACTTCTATCTAATCCGAATCTCCCCTCTTTCAGTTGAAAACCATTATCCCCTGTCATATGGCAACAGGCCCTACTAAGAACTCTGCCCTCATCTTTCTGAAGTACTGAAAAGAAAAAATATGGTCCCCTTCCCTTCCCTTCCCTCCCCTTCCCTTCCCTGCCCTTCCCTTCCCTTCCCTTCCTCTCCCCCCCCCCTCCCTCCCCCCCCCCCCTCTCCTCCCCCCTCCCCTCCCCCCCCCGCCCCCCCCCTTCCCTACCCTACCCTTCCCTTCCCTTCCCTTCCCTTCCCTTCCCTTCCCTTCCCTTCCCTTCCCTTCCCATTTTCTCAAGGCTGAGCAGCCCCAGCTGTGTCACCTTTCCTCACAGGAGAGCTGATCAGAATCCTCTTCATGGGCCTGCTCTGCACCCACCCCAACAGGTCCATCTTTTCCTTCACCGACAAGTCCAGAGCTGGATGCAGCATTCCAGGTGGGGTCTGAACCCAGCAGAGTGAAAGGGGCAGAATCCCCTCCCCAGACCTGCTGCCTACTCTGCTTTTGATGCAGCCCAGGGTACTCCTGGGCAGGGCTGCTCTCCATCTGTATGGACACCTGGACCTGCCCTGACCCAGGTGCAGCACCTTGGACTTGGCCTTGTTGGCCCTCAGGATTCACATGGATCCACTTCTCCAGCTTGTAAAAACACAAAGATATCACGTGGTTATAAGGAACTCAAAAACTATAAAAGAAAAATTTCTCAGCTTTGACAACATCCTACTCTCACATTTCTTTTCTTTAATATATTGCAATTAAAATACTGGTGAACTGTAGGTCTGTGGCTAAAAGGTTAAAGATATAGGAGCTGAAAGAGTTTCACAGGGAGACATCAAGGCTACCTTCTGTTTTACTTGGAACAGCATAATTTCATTAGGCAGCAAAATTTGGACTATTCATAACATTATTACATGGCATTCAATAAAACTGGCAAAAGAAAAAGTGGTTTGATACCTAACATCAAAAATTTTTGCAGACTAGATCACAATTAGTGTATAATATGAAAATTCACTCCACAATGAAAAGACTAATCTCATTCTTGAGGTTGTAATGATGTAGATAAAAGGACTAAATCAACAAATGACAATGCAAATTTTTAATGCAGAAGTCATAATTTTCAAAAAAATATTATTAAAGTCAAGTTCCTAAGATTATGTTTTTGACCAATTAAATCACAGGGACTTTCTACGAGTTTTATTTTCAGAAGCTTTTTTCACTTCAACAGGTGTAAACTAAAAGATTAATTTGTACAAATCTTAGGATTTTTTTTAACTTGGTGAACAAGGTAAAGGATCAATGCACAAAATTAGTAAAAATTGATTTCCCCCCGCCCCGTACATCTGTTGTGCAGTGTTTCATTTTTGAAAGCTAGTGGGTTAATTTAAGTAACTCAGAATATTATTTTAAAATATTATTTTATTGATTATTTATAGCTACTTTTCCTACCATGGCTATAGAAAAGGCTGTGACTTGACATGGATTTCTCCTGGCTGTATTTCAAGTGGCAAGCAGCCTCCAAATTCTGCACATGGCCTTCCCTTGGTACTATCATCTGTGTTGGTAGGAATTCTGGGGAGCTCCAGAAGTGCCAGGTGAAGGAACTGATCTGTATAAAAATAATTCGGAGAGAAAGAAAAAAGTGAGACAAAAAGTATTTTTTTCCCTAATCCTTCCCCAGGGATAATTGTATCAGTGGAAACAACTAGGGTAGGGCAACTGAAATGGCAGCAATGGAACTAGGTAAAGAATCCACATCAAACCTTTCCTGACTGTAAAAGGTTCAGCCCTTTGTGGCAGCCAGTTGATTGCTTTTTCCCCTTGATATTTCAAACTTCCAACAGAGGACTCTACACTATAAACATTACTTGGGCGAAGTAATAGCTCCTAATTCAACCTTTCATACTGAAATGCCATTCAGGTTGGTGCCAGTAAATGTCACATGGGTGTATTAAGGATTATGGCACTGTCCTGTCTTCCAATTGTTCAGAAACTGTTCAGTCAGCTGACATTTCTGACATATAAATTACTCTGAATCTCAGAAGTTTGTTTGGTTTTCATTTAGTAAATACATTCAAGTAGCTATATCCAAGGCAAACAAAATTAAAAGTTAATGGGAAAAAGTCAGTGAGTCATTCACTTTACTGACTCAGCAGCACTTGAGATAGTAAACATTAGTATTAAAGGGGAATAGCACTAGTAGTTCTCAAGTAGAATAAGACATCTATCTACTTATTTCAAATAATGCATTATCTTATCATGGTCCACCCAAAGAGGGGGAATGCTTGAAAAGGACTCCTCCTGAATCACAGGAAAAAGGAGACAATATAGGGTTTATTCTGAAAAAGAGTTTTGAAGAATGAGACTTATTAAGATATAGATGGTGGAATCTTAACAAAGTCAAAAGTTTTTATCATCAAAAAATGAAACATTTCAAATTTTCCTAATGCTTTTGATTATTATGCCTCCATGAACAGAGGACGTACTTCAAACAGGTAACTTTTATTGGTCTAACACTGAGAGGAAGTACTGAATGCTTACCTCTTGCAGTTACTGGTGATTTAATAAGAGCTTGGTGGAAGATTGCAAAACATTTTCCATCACCAATAGCTTAGCACTACTCTGCTGCCTCATAGAATTACCTGTTTTATTTTATATAATTTTATATAGGACAGCAAGAAGAACATCATTTTTTCAATTTTTCTTTGTTCCTCTCACAAACTAAAAAAAAAAATATTATTCCTTGTCCCACCTTTAGGGGCTGGGCCATTCAGATTTACCTCTGCTGGATATTGTTGACAATTTATGGTGAATGAACTATCACTAGAGGCAGATTCCTGTTGGTTTAATCTGAATTGTGTTTCCTAAAGCCCAGATCAGTTATTAATCAGATTCATGTACTCTTGGAAAATGAATTTGTATGCATAAGAGCCACAAGGAGAGGAGGGTGAGAAGGACAAAAAAAGCAATTTGGCAAGCAAAAAAGGGCAAAGAAGAAGAAAGAAGAAGAAGAAGGACTGACTGACTGTAATCATCTGGGAAATAAACACTAGCAATAAATGGAAAATGCTGGTAGCAGAAAAATATTATTAGAAATTTGCTATCAAATAAATTGTTTTTATTAATTTATTATTAAGATTATTATTTACCCTAGAAATTAAAAATTAGTGAAAATATTCCAGAATTATCTCAGTGACAATGATGTAGTGAAAGGATATAAATCAGAAGGAAGCAGGGAAGGATGAATGGGATGCACAAATTACTTTAATGATAAACTTCAATTTAATAATAAACAATTTGTTGGTGAAATAACTTATATGACTTGGTTATCTGTCACAGCAGATGATTCAAGAAGTAGAAGGGTTTTCATAGTTAAATGCTCTGATCTGATGAATCCAGAAGAGAGAGGACATGAAAAAAAAAACAAAGGTCTTATGACCAGCTTTGAAATTTGTTCATGTGTCATATTAGGCAAGCAATCTCTTTGTACCAGTACAAACATGAAAATTAATAGGTTAGATGACAGAGAGCATTGTACTTTCTTTTCCTAAAATGATAGGGAAAAAAAGCTAAATTACAGTTCAAGTTGTAAATGAAGACAATTTATGCCTTTGAATAGGCTGAAGTAGGGGTACGTGGAAATTAACAAAGTTCCAAAATATGAGAAGGATAAATTACACTGAATTTTATAAGCTTTTCAATAAGGTGTTGAAAATGTTTTAGTTTTTCTGGCACATTTGGCATAAGATTTATAATTTTGTTTTTCTACCATCACAGGATGCGTAATACTCTTGTGCCATTATTAAATAGCATGGATTTCTATACCACTTGCAAAGCCCATATTTGTGGGCCTGGATCAAATGTACTTGCCATTTAAAGCCTGAGTGGATGAGTTTGGGGACAAGGATATAAGACATAGATATGAGTTATCAAACCCTGTTGCACATTTCCTTATGGTGCTTTTGTTTCATTTCAATTTATATTTGCTTTATTTCAAAAATTAAAAGGATTTTTAAAATTTTTATTATTTGAGGGTAGTAAGAAGAGTCTCCTTATGATGTAAGTTACATCTTTCTCATAGAAGTAGGACCAACAGAACAAATTAAAATGCTGCATTCAATTTATTAGTACAATTTATTTGCTTTCTTTTTCTAAACAACAGATTCAAGGGACAGTTGAGTTTATAAGGAATTACTTACAGTTTCTCTTTGTCCTGGAACACAACGAGGCTGATCTTCTAACTTGAATTAGAACTAACTAACTTCCAGCTCTGTTACAGAATACAGCAAGAGCTGTGCTAAACCACAGACATGAAAAACAGATTTGAAGGAGGCAGAAAAACCAAATCTTTCTAGATCACAGAGGTATTAGTTAATTAAAGAAGTTCTAGGATTCCTCTGAAACCTTTCATGTAAGCTAGAGCAAGCTGGATCTCCAGCAAAGGAATCCTCCAGGACAGGCAGAGGGGAGGGGAGTTTGATGTTCTCTGCTCTCGTAGCAGGTATTGCCCCTAGTGTCTCATGAAATCCTCTGAGCAGTGCTCCTACTTAATTCCTCACTCATGTGGTATCTCTATCAGTTCTTCATTAGGGGATGCAAAGCATAGTCATCTATAACTCACTTATTTCCCTCTTATCACCCACAGCCTCCTCATTTCTCAGCAAGTTTGCTACAGTGCCAGAGGCAAATCTCTCCAAATCCAGTGCAGATCCTTTCTACTTACACATTTAGGCCTTATCCTGGATGAGCACTAGTAAAAGCAGTAAAACGTTTGCGAAAGCAAACCCCATTGTATTCAAAAGAAAGTTATGATTCAGTCCATTTTTAGCTCTTCAGAAATTACCTCATAGAAGATATTAAAAGACACACAAATTCAAAAAACAAAGATCAATACAGGGAGACCTTTCTCTCTCTAAAGCACCATAAGTAAAACTGACAGCTGAAGGGAAATATATGTTTTATCCGTGGTCACTGGGGAAATCAAGATAAGACTTCAGAAAAGGAAACAATATAGTTTTAGCAACCATAAATAAACTTCCTTAGAAAGAGTTTAAAACAGAGAATCCAAGTGACTTTAAGAGATATTTTAGTTTGTTTATGGGTAGCAAAGGATGAAATAGAAAATTATGATTACCACATCACTGAAAAAGTGATGTGAGACTTGTGTCTCAAGTCTGCTGAGACAGATACCCTTTCTGATCTTTAAAAAGCTCTCTGTTAAATATACTGCAGTAAAATTAAGGAATTGATAAAATTAGCTGCTTTATCCAAATGACTCATCACATTTTTTCTTTGTTTTTAAAGACTTTTTCCTTTGCTTTTTAAGATGGATGATCTATTAAAATTGATTGATATATTTATTCTTATTAAAGTATATAAATTTAACATCAAAGACCATGTGAATTGGTTAAGAAGCAGTGTCATTTTCAGTATAGATTTTCTTGGTGTTTAACACCAGCAAATCATGCTGTGCTGGGAATGGAAGATAGGAAGCTTCTGGTGAGCTGCAATACAATGATTGATTGTACTTTTATAAAGAGAACACAATTTACCTGCCATGCTAAGATTATGTACTTTGTTATTTACTTAGTATTTTTGTTGATCAAAACTGCTGACAGTAATTGCTGTCAATATAAAAACCTATTGCTTAAATCTTGAAACATAAATGCTGTATTTCTGAGCAAAATTTTATCACCAGTGTGAGTTTTTCTATACTGAATTTATGCTTACATCTCCACATGAATTTCCTTTTTGAAGAATGAAGTTCATTTCTTTGTGAAGAGTAGAATTTCAGAGATTCAAAATTAAAGATATTTCCTTAGATTTCTGATTGTAACAACTGAATTAAATGAATAAGATGGATATTGATTCAATATTAATCTCCTTGATCACATACAAAAAAACCCCTATACAGCAACATAGGGCCTCAAGTTTTTATTTTGCTACTTGTGTATGTCAGAAGTAATTAGTTACACAGCCCTGCAGTGGTTTTTGCATCCTAAGACTATTCAATTATTGAGGAACATGCTAGTGTTGTGTTTTAGAAAGTTATTGAAGTTTTAAAAACAAAAAAAAATTCTTTCAAGAACCATAATCTGGTAAATAAAGAGAAAATTCCTTATATTAAAAATTCCAATGGTCTTCATTTCTATATTTTCCTATTCCCAAATAGACAATTCTACATACTTTATTTAATAGAATCAAGGACTCATTAAGATTGGAAAAGACCAGTAAGATCATCAAGTCTGATCTTTGTCTAAACACCACCATGCCAAATATTCCTTTAGATACAGCTAAGCAACAGGGTATTTAATCTTCCATGATATTCCATGTACCATCACAGCAGTACTGTGTAGTGGACAGCATCACGATATTCTGTTTGCAGAAAAAGAGATTGGTTTGGTTTTGCCCCCGGTGGCAGCTCAGTTCCCCTGATGGAATGCTAGAGAGAATCAGAAGAGTAAAAGTGAGAAAATGCATCATTTGAGATAGAGACATTTTAATAGAGAAGGTGCACATGTGAGCAAAGCAAAACAGGGAATTCATTCACAACTTCCAATGGACAAGGAGGTGCTCAGGAAAGTAGGACTCTAGCATACATAATGATGACCTGAAAGACAAACACCATTGTTGTAGTGTGTTGTTAAGTTTATTGTATTGCTCCCCCATTTTATGTATTGTTCCCCCCTGTTTTATGTAAAATGGTTCTGCCCTTCCCTGTTTTCCCGCCTTAGTTACTGCCAGTTATTTTGTTGTTATGGCAACTCCCGCCTT